>QFEC01011507.1:0-12753 GCA_003316585.1 Gomphus bonarii | reverse complement strand
TTGATGAACCATCTGTAAAAGTTTGAAAAACCAAGGAAGGAATGGATATCCTTGACATTCTGAGGTTCTGGCTATTCCAATCTCCACTTAACCTTCTCTTCAACCATGGTGAGTCCCTCAGGGGAGAGTATGTACCCAGGTATTCAACTGAAGTTTGGTGAAAAGAGAATTTATCTTCTCATGCATATAGGTTGTGCTTTGGTACCCATTGGAAAGCTTCTCAGACATGTCCAATATGTGAGGTTTCACCATTGGAGTAGATGAGAATGTTGCCTAGGTAGACAATGGTGCAGATGTCCAAAAGATTACCAAAAATTTCATTCATAAACCATTAAGCAAGCCCAACTATGCACTGGGCATGTTGCACTCAACAACCATCTATTCAAGATAGGGAAAGCCAGCTTGCTCACATGCACAGTGTGCAACAGAATGGATGAATCAGTACACCATTACCTCTTCAGATGTGCCACATACAAGATACAGTGAGAAGAAGTAGAAGAAGCACTTAAAAGGAGCAGGAGATCAAGCAGAACCCTCTTGGTGTAACCAAAAGCAATAGCACCCCTATTCAAGTATATTCATGGCATGCAAACATTGACAGACAGGTTCAGGAGCCTAGCAATACGGGAAGACAACAGTGAGGTGGAACAAGGAGAGAGAAACTGAGACTGTACCAGATGAGCAAAGAGCTGGAGGATGCAGAGAGGAAAGGAAGTGAAGGAGTAAATGACGGGGCATAAAAGCAGAAGGGACCAAGAGACAAGGGGGAGGAGAGAGAGAAGAAGAATGGGCGAGCGAGGATGACGAACGAAAGGGGAATAAGCTGCAGGAGAGGACAGGGAGACAGGGATAAACAGGACCAATGGAGGGTACAGGATGGACTGCACACATCACAACGCAAACCACCTCACTCAACAAAAGCATGGAAAGACCCAGGACCTCGCCAATGATGCCCTTGTGGAGACAGAGAGGGAAATTGAGATCCAATATAATTATAAAACTACTGCATGTACCATCCTACATAGGGCCGCGCCCCAAAAAACCAAAAACTTGGAATATATATAGGATGAGTTGTCTACGTGAAGTACAGAAATGCGCCAAACTCTCGTAGCCACCATTCCTCTCCGTAATCCCCTTCTTCCCATCTCAGCTTACAGCTTTGCTCCTTCGCCTACCGTTCCTTGAGTCCCTTCCTGCTTGGGATTCTCGTCATGGACTGATCATCTGATGTTTAGAAAAGTGGGTCTTTTCTGACTCCCGCGATAGCTAAGGACTGTTAGAAAATTTAAATCGTTTTTTTCCTTTTACCTTTTTAGTCTATAGATTTTTAACTAGTGATATAGTCGTTGATTGGTGATGAGTTATTTAAATGTTTTCGATCTTTTGGCGCTGATACCGGTAGTTTGGCCTGAGGTTGTGGGGTTATCACGGGATTCTGGGATAGAAGTAATCAAGTAACGATGGTAATAGTTTTTTTTGTATTTGGACAAGGATTGAGCGCTTTAGAGATGAGACGGGCAATATCGATTCGTAAATACTTGGTACCACTTATACAAATATTGGGGACACATATGTAGTACCGTATTTCTAAATACAATTGGCAATTGGCAACATGAAAACAAGTGAAATGCCTGATACGGCTATATGCGTCATAATGACGTCATATAGAGGAGCTGGGTAAAGATATTGTCCGCTGGAATACTGGGCATGATGGAAAATGGTATAAAATGTGAAATGTTTTGTTTGTTTGATATCTGTGTGTAATAGAGTCGTGTGGAGTGATCAAAATGGGGAATGTGGCCTTCGGGGGTAGGAATATGCGTATCGGCGTTTTAGGGACTCGTGTCACATGGTCTTGGTACGTGAGCTATTTGATTATTCCTTGCTTTAATAAATGCAGAGTTATTTACTTTTTCCGTTCCATTAACTAATGTAGAAATTGGCATTATAAATGGGAGGCCGGCTATCAGTATGTCCTGTGATACTCGGTTGTTTATTACATTCGTTAGATATGTTTTTCAATATTGATATGAATACTTGACTCGTATCCTGTTCTTGATAAAATGGGGATTTTTTTTTGGTATTTTTGTGCTATTTTTTGTTCTATATAATGTCAATAACTACCGGCTGAGTTGTAACATCACAAACTCCGCTTTTAGCATAACTTTGAATATACTCGATATTTCAACACTTCACGCAGCTAACTTCAGTCTCAAGTCGAAACTCATTCGATCTATTCTGCAATCAATGTCGTCGCAAGTTGGCATAAATACTTACTGGGAAAATGTCTCTATCAGTGGGTTATTTGAAGAGGCCCATAGAGTTCACTAATACTTACATTTCTGCTGCAGATCCTCACGGTGATGCGATTTTCCAGAACACCGTTAGTAAGTGCGATTGCCACTTAATGTCATTGATTTCCTCCTCAAGACAGTGTAGATATCTCGTCAGATCCACTCAATCCCGCTAAGCGAGCATCCTATGACACACGTTACGGCGCCGAAGGTGACCAACTCCACGGGTGCATGGAAAACACTCGTGTGCAGATATTGGCTGATCTAGAGGCCTGGGCACACGCTCCTTCAACTCCAAAGGTCTATTGGCTCAACGGCCAGCTCGGTACAGGAAAAACGAGCATCGCTCACACCCTCTGCAAACGTCTAGATGCGCAGAACAAGCTTGGAGCCAGCTTCTTCTGCTCACGTTCAGGATTAACGGATGCGCGCCGCATCATCCCTACGATCTCCAGCATGCTTTCTCAATCCAACGCAAAGATCCAGTCGGCCATACACGAAGTTCTCAAGAGGAAGCCTAACATAGCCGATCTGAATGATCTATTTGAGCAATTCCGCTCCCTGGTCACCAATCCCGTCAAGTTCGCAGCTGGAAACGAACCCGAGATTCATTACATCATTGTCATTGATGCCATGGATGAATGTTCTGGATCTGGGATTGTAGAAATGCTGATAACTGCCATACTCGACGGTGTAGCAGACATTCCTCTAAAGTTTCTGATTACAAGTCGACCTGAGACCTGGATCAGGAGGGCATTTAATCATGTCGCTGCATCTTCCCTCCTCTTCCAAGAGTTTTCTCTGCACAAAGTTGCCATCAACGGCATCAAAGAAAACGATATCGAAACATACCTAAAAACTTCGTTGTCTAAAATTGCGGACGATCGTGGATATTCCCACCAACCATCTCCTTGGCCGTCTAAACAGGAACTTATAAGTCTCGTTACCCAGTCGGACGGATTGTTCATTTATGCCGCCACTGCTGTGCGGTACATCGGTGATACGAACGTGAATGCCAAAGCGCGTCTAACCGAGTTGATTGGCTCGGCGCTGTCACTTGCCTCTCTGGACAGCTTCTACAAGCAGATTATGGTCGAAGCATTCCAGAATCTCAGTGACAAGGAAATAGCAACGAGAGGAGAAGTACTTGCCACAGTAGTGTTTCTCCAACACCCACTCTCGGTTGCTGGTATTGCCTCCTTATTAAAGATTACAAATGACGAAGTTGACATAGATCTGTCTCGCTTTCGTTCGGTGATCTATGTTCCTTCCACCGATAATGCTCATGTCACCATCTTTCACGCCTCGTTCCGTGAGTTTATTGTCGACCCGAAGCGTTGTGGCAGGCAGAGCATTGATGCTTCCGATACACACAACAAACTTGCCATCAGGTGTCTCCAGAGGTTGAATAATTCTCTTCGCCGCAATATCTGCAATTTGCCCGATCACGACATAGGCGCACGGATTCATGAAATCCCTGATCTTGGCATTATTTGTGAGATTCCGGAGGCTCTCCGATATTCTTGCTTGTACTGGGTCTGTCATCTTGCAGAAGCTCTTAAATTCCCATCCGTAAACACTGTACCCATTCTTGATAAGCTTGGTACACTTGTTGACACACACTTGTTGCACTGGTTTGAGTGCCTCAGTGCTTTAGGAGAGCTTGAAACTGGCTTTATGTCTTTTAGCATAGCGAAAGAAGCCCTCTTGGTGAGTAATCACCATGATCCAAGAATTTAGCTTACCATTTCCCCAGCCATACTTCAAGACCCATGCCCACTACGCGTTGCTACTCGAGGATGCTCGTCGCTACCTACAGATGGCGTTTGAACCGATGAAACATAACTGTCTCAATACGTATGGTTCAGCACTCGCATGGATCCCTCAACGAGCATCGATAAGACGTCACTATTCCACATTGTATGATAACATACCTACAGTAGTGGCGGGTATCGCTGAGTCATGGGGATCATTGGAGCATGTCATGGCACACCCTTCATCTGTGATTGCCGTTGCGTTCTCACCTGACGGGACACGGGTCGTGACTGGGTGTTCAGACTCTTCAGTTTGCATCTGGAATACAACTACAGGGGAGATTGAGCGCATGCTGGAAGGGCACTCAGATAGTGTGTGGTCCGTTGCCTTCTCGCCTGATGGAACACGCATCGTGTCTGGCTCGTACGACTCCTCAATCCGAATTTGGAACGCCAGAACGGGGAAAGCTGAACATATCCTCCAGGGGCATTCAGAAGCAGTCAACACGGTTGCCTTCTCATCTGATGGTATAATTTTTGTGTCTGGCTCTGGTGACACCACTGCTCGGGTATGGGATGCAACCATAGGGGAGATAAAGCGCATACAAGAACTTGATTCGCCAGTGCTGTCCGTTGAATTCTCGCTTGACGGGAACCGTGTTGTTTCTGGGATGGAAGACACCACAGTTCGCATTTGGGATGCCGCTACAGGGACAATTGAGCATATACTTGAAGGACATTCAGATTGGGTGCGGTCGGTTGCCTTCTCACGTGATGGGACGCGTCTGGTGTCTGGCTCTCGTGACAGCTCAGTCCGTGTTTGGAATACACATACTTGGAAACTAGAGCGCATACTAGAGGGTCATACAGATTGTGTACGCTCTGCTGCATTCTCTCCCGATGGCACACGTGTCCTGTCTGGGCGGGAAGATGGCTCAGTTCGTATCTGGCATGTAGCTTCGGGGGAGACAGAGCGTGTGCTCAAGGGACATACGAATTGGGTGTTCTCTGTTGCATTCTCGCTTGATGGGAGACATGTGGCGTCTGGGTCGCCTGATGGCTCGGTCCGGATATGGGATGTGACGAGCGACTGGGCGATGGAACGCAGTGCGGGTACACATCGGGGATCCGTTTCACTTGACGGCGCACGGGTGGTTTCTGGTTCGCAGGCGACGGTAGCTCGTCTTCGGAAGGCGGAGAGAAACCAGACACTTGAGGGACACTCAGACAGGGTATGGTCAGTTGCATTCTCACCTGATGGGACACGAGTTGTGTCTGGGTCGCGTGACAGGGCTGTTCGAGTCTGGAATGCCACCACTGGGGAGATTGAGCACGTGCTCGAAGGCCATTCAGGGGCGGTGATGTTCGTTACTTTCTCCCCTGATGGGCAACACATCGTCTCTGGATCGAACGACAAGTCGGTCATTCTCTCGGAGGCAGATACCGGAAAGATAATGCGCCGACTGAAGGAACCTTCATTTTGGGTTAGGTCTGTTGCATTCTCGTCGCCAGATGGGAGGCGTGTAGCGTGGGGCTGTGACGACGGCTCTATCAGGATATGGAATGCAACTAAAGGTAAAGTAGAGCATATACTCACGGGCCACTCAGCTTGTGTGTACTCAATTGCCTTCTCTGACGATGGATCACGTCTTGTATCTGGCTCCCGTGACTGGTCTGTCCGGATATGGAATACGACTACGGGAACGATAGAGCGCACACTGAGAGCACATTCATGCGGGGTGACATCCGTTGCCTTCTCATCTGAGGGCACGCATGTTGTGTCTGGCTCACTGTTAGGCTACCCAGCGGTCCGTATATGGGACACTACCACTGGTGATTCAACACCACTACCGGAATATGAATCCTTCCAATTCCCGGATGGGAGCTACGTCACGCATGTCCTCCTTGGCAGCTTTCATCTCTTTACCCCCGGGGAGCCGCAGATATCCATCTCACGGGTTAGGGATTGGATTCTCACTGACCCGCCACTACAATCTTGCTGGATCCCACCTGAGTTCCGCAATTTCATGATATATGCCTTCTCCACCTCCAAAGTGTGTTTTGGATATCGTTCAGGTCGCGTTGTCATAGTGGATCTCAAGCCTGGATATCAGTAGGATAAATTTGTACAACTTGGAGTCTGATTATAGAGGTCTGTTAACAGCCACAGCACCATCTTTTTGACTACATCCTCGTAAGCTAGATAGGTCTTGAAGTTCCTGGTGTTAGACCCTTTAGCAAAATTATCCACCACTCTGGGTAAACATTATAGAATATTTTGTCACCTCTTTCCTACCCAAACTCCCCCTCACTCAGCAGATTGACGAAATGTCTGAGTTACTCTTACACATTAAGTTCACCAGCATGCACATCATAGACAGCTTACATGTGCTGCTCCTCATGCATATCCTCCCCTCCACTTATGAGGTTGTCCAATAGATGATCCTTCCCAATGTCAATGATTATAAAATTGATCATGTCACCTAACATGCACTCATGGATCCTCTCAAAGGATCTATAGCAACTACTGCTAAGATTAGTGTTATAAAATACTCACCAAGGACTCTGTAACTTTTGCAGGGGTTCCAGCTACTATGAGAAAGTATAAAAAGTATAGCCTCTCTTGTTAGATAAAAGGTATATATTTTACTTTTTATTTTTATTTATTTTAATTCCATTTATCCATTGAGACATGTGCTCATGTAGGATAATACAAGTCAAGTAACTAGTGACTGCCTGTGATCAGAATGTGAAAACATGAGCCCTAAGTGTAAGGGCAACCTCACTTTGGTACTGATCCAGGCAATTGCTGGGAGCTGAAACAGCGGGACACCACCCAGCCCTGCCACTCTCCCTAGGCCTGACCCAGGGACTCTGACCCTAAGCCTACCCACAAATGCAATCAGACACTAGTGAGGGGGGTCCAGAAGAGAGAGAACTGGAGGACCCCTCTGACTAAGCAGCTATACAGCACCCCGGTGTCTATCCTACTGGATCTCTGGGCCTAAACAGAACTAACTAGATAGCAACTAGCTAATGGGATAGAGGCAGGAGTGGAGACCAAGGGGATAATAAAAGAAAGATAAAAGAAATAGGGAAATAAGAGGCTGTCCCCTGACACTAAGGTGGGAGGTTCTATACTGGACTAACATCCCCTGAGAATTATTGGCTGTAATGTTAGAAGGTGTTCTTGACTATATACAAAAGAGACCATAGTGAAAAGAGAGGTAAAAAAGGAAATATGAAAAATGAGAAATTGAAGGTGTCCTGGGTTTAATTGGGCTTGAGGTGCAGGCAAGAATGTGAAGGCAATGGGACAAGTGGGGGATGAGCAAGCGTGGGTGGGCAAGCAGATTTGTGCTGTTGGTGAACAACTGCATGTGAGTGTGCTGGGTGGTCTAGTGAGGTAGTGGACTGCAGTGTAGGGATCTGTGTGAAATGGTTGAGTTAGTGCTGTGCGAGGGTGTGGGAAATGGATTGAAGGGGCTGATGGGAGGAGGAGAAGGGCGTGGGACTGAGGTAGGGGGCTATGAGTGGAAATGTTTGGTTGTACTGACATAGTTGAGCATGTATTCCACACAGACTGGGTCCAAAAGGAGTTTTGACAGGTTGAGTGCATCTTGTTGCAAGACATTCAACATAAGCTGGTGGTGATGTACATGTGCTGTGCATGACAGTAAAAAGTGACAAATGGTTTCCTCATGTTGGTTGCAGGCTGGGCACAGTGGAGAGGGACTAGATCCTATTTTGTGCAGGTAAAATTGGAGCTGAATGTGACCTGTGTGGAGTTGTATGAGGATGCTGGATAGGTATCATGGGAGTCCCTTTGCGATCTTGCAATAGTCGGCAGATGGGGCATTTGGGTCAATTGCATGAAACCTCTAGTACCTTGGGGACTTGGAAAAGAAGGTCTGTGCTTTCAGCTTGGTTTGCTTGTTGCATACCATTTTGAGGGCAGATTTGCTGCATGGGAGGGTGGAGTGTAGTTTCTCAGGGAGATCATGGGGTTAGTTGCTATGCCCCTTCGCTTCCTTGGCCAGTTCATTGGCTTTCTCATTTCCCTCAATCCCCTTGTGTCCTGGCATCCAAAGAACCTTGAGTGGTATTCCTTCATGTTGTTCTGCAATGTGACACATCTGTTTCAGGAAGTAATTAGTCAGATGCTGCCCTGGGCTACTCTGGCAGCTGTTTATCCCCTTAATCACCACTTGATTGTTGATGGCAATGACTACCCCATCTAAGTAGTCAAACTCCTGTAGCATGGTGGCTGCAAGTATCAGTCCAACAATTTCAGCCTCATGAACTGTGTGGGTCTGGTCAGTTCCTAGATAGTACTGCAGTGCTTTATGCTGTGTGCCATTAATGTATAGTATGGCAGCAGCACCTACACCTCCATTACAACTGGAACCATCTGCATATATAGGGATAGTAGACGTGTCCTTCTTGTCCTGGGTGATCGCTTCTTTTTCACTGCTTGCCATCTTTGTGCATAACAGTGGATTCCATGCTGTCTCATGTTGCACTGCATGTATGGTTTCAATGGTTCCAGCAGTTAGGCTGTGAGTTTGTAATAGCTCATGCAGAGGGGACTGGTGCCTCTGTGTTTGTTGTGAGGCTCTGTGCAGTCAAGCATGGAGGGGATGGGGTGTGTGGGTGGCAGGGAAAGCATATGTAGGGTGGCACTATAAGTGTGCTTGTTGAGTGTCAGCTGTATGGGTAGGAGATTAGCATGTATGTCAAGCAAGTTGGTGGGAGTAGATCAGAGTGCCCCAGTGATATATATGGATGCTGCTCTCTGGACTCTAGCAAGTTTTAATGCAAATCCAACTGTGCCTCAGGCTTTCTTGGCATTACTGCCCTTGTGCACAGGGGTATACCACATGTCTGATGCATACAGCATTTTAGGGATGGCTATGCTGAGATAAAGGCTTCTCATGTTGTGATATGACATTCCCTTGGTCAGTTTGGCTAATCACTGGAACTGGAGGACCCAATCAGTTCCTTTGGCAACTGCATATGTTGCATGCCCCCTGAACTGTAACTCTCAATCAAGTATCACTCCAAGGAGCTTATGAGAAACTGTTGGTGCTATGGACACTCCTGATAGGCTGAGGGAGCATCTTTGAAGCAACTGTGTCTTCCCTTCCCTTTTTGGGTCCTTCACCCTCTTTCTTGTGAAGTCGATGAGCTGCATCTTGTCCAGCTTGTAATTAAGAGTGGTTTTGGAGTGTGGGATGATTTCTACGTAAGGGATGGTGTTCCTAGAATCGGATACAACTCTAATACAATGGTATATGCTGTGTGGTTACTATGTAGTTGACTGGGGATCTTCTGTGGTCTGTATGGCCCTTTAGCGCCTGTACTGGGAGGTCGGCTCTGGTATCTGTGTAAATCGTAAATTCAATAACTAATTTGTTATTGACTCTGTGTGCTCAAGAATTTGTGAGACACTTTTGAAGGCAACTGATAACTTCTCTGAATATTTTCAGGTCTCGAACAATGAGTCTTCGATGGGAAACGCGGTTTTGATGTAAGCAAAGTGCCAGTGAGGACAAGGAGCAATTCTTATCTTAGAGGGCAAGAAAGACTAGTTTTCTGCTATCTACCAAGCTGGACTTTATACATAGTTGCAATACTAATGGTGTGTGAGTGAAAAGAGAAATAAAAACTACTCTGGGATAGATGTGTTGAGTCCCTGTGTTATACGTATCACTTTGTTGCCTATTTTGCTCCCCATTTCCAATCAGTAGCCTCTGAAAATGCTTGAGGCTTCTCTTTGGTATGTGTCCTTGTCTTCTTGATCGTTTCACTGATTTTCAGATGCTCCCATTGGTTCCAAAGTGCTTTCCAATGCCTGTGCCCGCATGTATGTGCCCCTTTTACTCCTATTCCAGCTCCTGAGTCCTCCAGTCTTTTCTTGTATTGTTTTCATGTCTTCCATCTCTTATTTCTGCCATGACTGCAGTCTGATCCTCTTGGGGTTGACCCTGTAAGTCTTTTCCATCCTTTCTGCCCCTTAGCCGCCCGGGCACTTCCCTGCCCTGGGACCAAAGTGCCATACCTGCGTAGCATCTAAAACATCCTGTAAGTAGTAAAACTAAAGCTATCTAACTAGTTATTTTTGGGGATGATTGTTATAAGTGTTTGTTCAGATTCTGGGCACATATATATGGTAGGGGAGTCTGTGTTCTCTCTAACTATTCATTTTTCTACTTTTCTTCTCTATGTTGTATGTAAGGTATAGAACTGGATATTTTATAACAACCACTTTAGAAACCAAATATTTGGGTCCTGAGGTTCAGAGCTGGTCCCAAATATCCCAAAGGAGGTCTTATTCTTCTCCAATGGCCATGACTCCTTCGGGGGCCCAGATGGCAAACAACTCAGGCTGTAGGAGGGTCATGTTCTCATTATCTCCTGTACCTGAGCCATGGTCTGACCTATGGGAGAGGGCATCAGCCTTACCCATACTTCAGCCTGGTCTGTGGTGAAGTCTGAAGTCAAAATGAGATAGGTAGAGGGACCATCGAGCTTGTCTTTGGTTTAACTTCTTTGAGGTGCAGAAGTATTCCAAGTTCTTGTGGTCTGTCCAGATCTCATACTTGCATTGAGCCCCTTCTAGAAAGTGCCACCACTCCTCCAGCACTCAGATGATGGCCAACATCTCTTTGTCATGGATCTCATAGTTCTGTTCCACTGGGTTCAGGCTTTTGGAGCAAAAGGCAACCAGGTGCCATATCCTATTCTTGGCTGACTGTTGTGAGATGGTGGCTCCAGTGGCAAAGTCTGAGGCATCAGCTTCCACTCAGTACATCCGGGAGTCATCCAGGAACACTAGTACTGGAGCCAAGGTGATCAAGTCTTTTAGCTTTTGGAAGGCCATCCCCTCAGGCTCTCCCTATCTCCACAAATCTCCCTTCTTGGTGAAGTCAAAGAGTGGCCAAGCATGAAGTGAGAAATCCTTGATGAACCATCTATAGAAGTTAGCAAAGCCCAGGAATGCCTGCACCTCTTTCCTACTCTCAGGTTTTGGCCACTCAGTCACCCCCCAAACCTTAACTGGGTCCATCTCCACCTTCCCTTCTGAGATGATGATGAGGCTGAGGTACTTGATCTGCATTTGCTCAAACTCATGCTTTTCCTTTCAAAGATAGAGTTTGTGTTCTCAGAGGCATCCTAGCACATGGCATGTGATTCTTCAGTGCTCAGCTAACATCTTCAAATAGATGAGGATGTCATCAATGTACACACAGACTGCCCCCTCCATGATGAGATCTTGGAAAATGTCATTCATCATTGTTTGAAACATGGCCAGGTGTTGGTGAGTCTCAAGAACATTACTAGTGGTTCAAACAATCCTCAGTTGGTCCAGAAAGCAGCCTTCCACTCATCACCCTCCTTGATTCAGACATTGCTGTAGCCCCACTGAACATCTAGTTTCATGAAATACTTAGCTCCTTTGAGTTATTTATCAGCTCCAGGATAAGGGGAAGCAGGTACCAGTTTTTGATAGTCATGGCATTCAATCTTCAGTAGTCCTGCATGAGCCAAAGTGACCCATCCTTCTTTTTAATGAAGAAAACTGGGGAGGCCATTGGTGATTTAGATGGTCAGATGCACCCCATGTCCAGATTCTCTTGGATGAAAACATCAAGCTCAGCTTGTTCCAGTGGGGACATGGGGTATACCTTGCAGTTATTGGGGCTTGAGCCTGGTTCCAACTCAATTGCATGGTCCTAAATCCTTTGCTTGGGGAGCTCATCAAATGGCTCTTTGGAAAACATGCTCTCAAACTCTTGTAGGTAGTCCAGGATCTCAATCTCAGCTCAGGAATTTCAGTAGTGGGCCTCAGCTAGCCTCTGTGAAGCTGTCTGTGTGGCTCAGATGTGTTCTAGCTCAGGTGGCAACATCACACACATCAGCCTGTCCCCTTCTTCTAGCTCATCCCAGACATCTTCAGGTGCAGCATCATCCCTCTCCTCATCCTCCTCAGGTAATTTCAGGAATGGTCTGACTCAGCATGTCCAGATGTGATGTTTGGCCCTTCAAGCCTCTTTCTGCTCCTCCCAAATTTCGGTTTGACACATGTGACACTTAGTTGGACAGAAACTCATTTTGATCTTTTGGGTCTGCCAGTCAATCTGCAGGTTGTGCTCCTCAAGCCAGGTGAACCCAAGGATAATGTCTTGTTTGCCCATGTTGGTGACTGCAAAGGTGGTCCATTCTGTGTGCCCAACTACCTGAAGGATCACATTTACAATCTCCTGAATAGATCCAGCTTCATTAGGATATCCATTGATATTGTAGACTGGGATTGGTCTTTGAAGCTTCCAGGTGGTGAGGCAGTGGTGTTCCACATAAGCTCAGTTCATGAATTGGCTGGTGGCTCAACAGTCTACAAGAGCTGGCCCAAATTTAATTTCTGCAGTGTCTGTCATCTGGATCTCTACCTTGATCACCAGGGACTTTGGGCTTGGGGCAGCTGCTATCACATATATCTTTGGGAGTCATTTCTTCCATTGCCAAAGCCGTACTCAAGGTGATTTTGGGGTTGGTTCAGTTTTTTGTGTGACTATTTTGGATTGCTTGGACTGGGGGGTCAGAATGGAGGTTGTTTCATTCTAAAATTCCAGAACAGCAAACCAATTATGTACAGGCAGTGGGGGCACACAATTCACCCACTGTGGGTCCCAAAACCCTTTTCT
>QFEC01011503.1:0-18698 GCA_003316585.1 Gomphus bonarii | reverse complement strand
AAGAATAAGGTTCAAGCAAGGTGTGTGTTACAAAGATTGTTGCAAGGTACAACAGAAATTACTAAATGGGGAAAAGTATTATGAGCAGTGACACTAGCTGAATAAGAAAAGTGATGGAAGTGAGGTCTAGACTCTGAGGCTGTGTTAAAGCTGTGAGTAGCTTAACCTGAAATCAGATGTTACTGAGATTCAGTTAAGGCTAATGAACTATGGTTTTGATGTGACTTGGCTTCAACTTATATGTTGTGCCCATTCAGGTATGTTCTGGTTGTGTCGCTGTATTTTGGAAGGTTTGGTTGGTAGCCAAATTATTTGGGGGCAAATGAATGGCCATGTGCAGAAAAGAATGTGGGGCTTAAGTTAATTTCTGACTGAGGTACATACATGAACAGAGCCATATTTAACTATTAAATGAGAATGGGGATGGGAGACCAGGATAGGAAATGAGGAATAAGAAATGCAACTGTGATTATTAGACATGGTAACAGGGGATGTGTGACTGTACATGAACTGAAGTGACTGAAGTGAGGACTAAATGTACTTAGTAACTGTGAGGGTTGTTTGATGTATGTGGTCTTCGGTTAGTATGACCAAGTGAACTGAGATTCAGTTCAATTGTACTTGGATGGTTCAACATACATGGTTTTGATTGGTAAGACTGAGGTTCAGTTTGAATGGCCTTTGACAGGCTGAGTAAAACAAGGTGTTGAATTAGGCTCTGACATGCACAGACATCATACCATAGTCTGACATGACTGTAAGCCCATTTCTACAAGCTTGCGGGCATATACATTTTCATTTGCACATGTTTATTCTAATTCACTTATATTCCATATCAGTAGTTGCCCATACCTCAGTCGATCCACCCATTTATGTTGACTGAGGTATGTTACCCACCACCTTACCTACCTTTAGCTAGCTTACCATTTTGTCCAGTAGTGTGTGACTTATTACAGGTACCAAATAGAGTTGATTCACCCATTTGTGTTGACTGAGTGTGTGACCTATTACAGGTTATAGGCCCTGTCCAAAGCTGCTGAGCCACAGATAAACACTGATTACCTGAATTTCCTTCACTGACACTGACCTATTGAACCTGACCCCAACCTACCAAACTTGACCCCAATCCACTGAACAAAAACCCTAACTGATTGAAGGGCCCAAACATGTCTAATCAACCCTCTCTTTTTATACTACCTGCTGAGGACTGTTTTGATGGAAATAACTGGTTTGTGTAGCATAACACTATCTGGTCTGCTGCAGGTGCAGGTGGTGTCCAAGGATACCTAGAAGGTACCATTCCCAAACCCATGCCCTTAGGATCCAGAACTGTACCTACACCTATGAGCTACTGGGGATCTAAGACCCTTCCCCTGAGGAATGGGAACAACACAATGTGTATGCAAAGGCCATGGTTGACCTCAATGTGAAGAACCCTGTTGGGCATGGCATTCAGTCCACAGACTCTGCAGCCCAAGCATGGTCTACCTTAAAAGATGTCCATGGCTCATCCTCTGATATAGGACTCCTCAATGCCAATAATGCACTCCATGCAATTAAACATAGAGATGGTGCAGATATCATTGCCCATTTTACACGTGTGCATGAGGTGTGGGCAAAGGTCAATGCACAAGGTGGAAAAATGGATGATCTCACCTTCCATACAATTGTTATTGTGTCAATGCCCAGAGAATGGGATATAGTGGTTGGTACACTCTTTTCCCTAAAAACTTCAAAGGAGGTCATCACAAGCATTACACTATATGACACCACTCTTGTGCATCATAGGAAATCTGTACCTCAGTCATCCCAGGCACTCACAACAACTCAGGCAAAGCATAACCGCTCCAATGAAGTTTGCTCCAATCCAAACTGTAAGTGTATTAGGCACACTATTGACTGATGCTTTAAACCTGGGGGAGGGCCAGTACCCTGATTGGTGGAAGAAAAAGGGGGATGCAACTGCAGGAGTGTTAACTATGTAACTCAACTCAACAACAGAAGCCAAGCCCTAACTCCACAAAGCCAACCACGTCCACCACCTCATTCCCTCCCGCTAGTCCTGAGGATAGTCATGAGTTCTATGCATTCATGACTAGCACAGTCTTACTAACACCTACCCTTATCACATATGCTGACTCAGCAGCAAGCAACCATTTCTTTGTCAATATCAGTGATTTTGAGTCATATGAGCCCTGTACTGGGAATGATGGGTCAACTGCCAAGAGTGGTACAACATTCCCTATATGTGGAAAGGGGACAGGGAGAAAAAGATGTATATGTGATGGGAGGATCATCAACCTTGTGTTTAAGAATGCATTGCATTGTCCGAATTTGTCCCACAATCTCATATCTATCAGGAAACTTGATGGAGGGGCTGTTATGCTGTGTTTGGAGGTGGGGATGTCACTTTCATCAACCCAGAAGGGCAGTCCTTCATGTATGGGAGGGGTGAAGGAACTATGTATGAAATTGACACCTTTCCACCAACTGGCCCCATCCCAAACTATGCAGGCATGCCATATAATGTGTCTTCCAAGACTTCTGCAGTTCTTGACACAACAGTGAGAGTTCTTGCTACCAAGTCCCATGACAAACCTACTGATATTGATACCTGGCACTGTCATCTTGGACATATTAACTATGAAACTGCTTGCCAAATGTTCAAACAAGGCATTGTCCAAGGGATGCATGTCACCAATCTCATATCACATCCAGGTGTATGTGAAGACTGTATTATGAGGAGCATACCCACCATCTATTTTACATGAATAAGGATTGGGAGACAGAAGTTGGTGAGTGCACCTATATAGACTTATGGGGACCATCATGCATGCAGTCAACTGGTGGATGCAGCTATATGATGCCATGTGTCAATGGGTACAGTGGCCACCCCAAGGCCTGCTTCCTGGCAAACAAAGAAGGGGAGACAACCCTGAATGCCTTGAAACACTATGTGGCACTTGCTGAATGTCAAATGGGCAAGAAAATAAAGAAAATCTGCACCAATGAGGGTCCAGAGTTTATGAATACCATATGGAAAGCATACCTTGGCAAGCAGGGTATTTTACATGAGTCCATGACAGCCTACTTCTCTGCCTCAAATGGTGTTGTCAAATGATGCTACCATACAATTATCAAATGTGTCTGTATATGTTTGCATGAGGCCAGCCTTCCCCATCCCTTTGGTGCAAAGTAGCAGTGTCTATTGTATACCTGATGGACTTCATCCCCACTGCTAGACAACCCAATATGACCCCATTTGAGCTGTGACATAGTAAGAAGCCAGACATTTCTCATCTGTGACCCCTGGGATGCATCACCTATGCCAAAATTCCAGTAGAAGCAGGGGATGGACTGAGCAAATTAGATCTGCATTCAATCAAAGGAAGATTAATCAGGTATTTTGGGAGGGATGCTTACAGGATTTATGACCCTGAGAGTCATAGGATTTTTTGATCTCATGATGTGATCTTCGAAGAGGGGACTGGCAATAAGACACTTGCTACACCTGGTTTGTCAAGCAAGGGGGAGACTGACCACATCACCCTCAACAACCCAGTCACTAAGGATAAAGATGAATACAAAAGAGGACTAGCACCTGTACATGAACATGCTATCCCAGCTGCTCCTGCTCCACCAGCCCCTGTCTTAGATCCTCCTGTTCCAGCTGCTCCAGCTTCAGCTCCACATCACTCAACCTGCATTCCTGTCCTTACACAGGTGATCAAAGATTCTCAAGCATCAGATCAGAACATACAGGAAGCTCACAATGCTGGAGAACCATGAGCAAATGACCAGCTGCACCTGGGTGAGGAAGCAAGGGCCATCCACACCAATGCTAAGTTGCTCCCTGATCCAAACAACTTCTCACTCCCCAATTCATATGAGGAAGCATGGGGTGTGGGGTGTGGTAGACTGTCTGGATAGAGCCAGGTTGGTTAAAACATGCTGGACTTTTGCTAACAAATATGATGCAGATGGTAATCTTACAGCACACAAAGCATGCCTCATTGCTAAAGGATTCACCCAAATCCCTGGGGTGGATTTCTTTGAAACTTATGCATGAACCTTGCAATAGCTGCTGCAACCAACATGGAGGCATGGCAAGTCAACTATGTGGCAGCATATTGAACTCCACACCACAGGCCACAATCTACATTGAACTGCCCAATGGGGCAAAAGAGGAAGGGAAGGTTGGGAGATTAAATAAAACTTTATATGGAACAATGGATGGTGCTAACAACTGGTGGGGAATGCTGGATAAGGAAATGGGGGAGTTGGGATACTACTGCTTGAAAGCAGATCCCTCAGTGTGGTCTTGACATGCAGATGGCAATATCACTATCACCAGCACATATACCAATGATACCACAGGAATCTCATCATTAAGGGAGGAGGCAATGAGGGCTAAGGAGGAGTTGGGCTGGACCTATGAGACAAAGGATCTGGGGGATGCCAACCTGGTGCTAGGGATCCGTATTGATAGAGACAGGGATGCTGGAACAATCAGCATCTCACAGCATGCATACTTTGAATGAGTCCTCAAGTGATTTGGCATGCCAGATTGTAACTCCCATGCAACCACCTTACCCCCTGGTGTTATATTGACCAAGGAGCAGGGACCTCAGACTGCCAAAGAGCATGCATTCATGGCAGACAAACCTTACTGTGAATTGCTTGGATCCATCATGTACGCTCAAATCGCCACATGCCCTGATCTCTCATATGCAGAATCCACCCTCAGCAAGTTTGCATCGAGTCCTGGGAAGGCCCACTGGAATGCACTGACTCATGTCTTCCAGTACATCAAGGGGACCCTCAATTACAAGATAACTTATGGTGGGAAACACAAAAACTTAGCCCCCATTGGATATATCAATGCTGACTATGCTGGGGATCTTGACACACACCATTCATGTGTTGGACATGTTTTTGTCCAAGATGGTGGGCCCAAGGCATGGGGTTCCCAACACCAACCTACAGTTGCATTATCCACAATGGAGGCTGAGTACATGGCACTCACAAGAGGCATGAAGCAAATCCTCTGGATGTACATGGCAATGGAAGAAGTGGACTATCTGCAACCAAAACCAGCCATACTGTATAATGACAGCTCAGGAGCTGTCTTACTGACAAAGAACACAAAGAATAATTCCCAAGTCAAGCATATTGATATATGCTATCACTACATCTGCAAGAGAGTTAAGGAGGGGGAGATTAAAGTTAACTGAATAGCATCCACCAATAACCTAGCAGACATGTTCACAAAGCAGCTCTCCAGGGTCACCTTTCAGAAGCACTGTGCCACCTTGTGACTCTACGTGAGCACATTGAGCCAGGGGGAGTGTTGAATTAGGCTCTGACATGGCTGTAAGCCCATTTCTACAGGCTTGCAGGCATATATTTCATTTGCACATGTTCATTCTAATTCACTTATATACCATATCAGAGTTGCCCATACCTCAGTCGATTCACCCATTCATGTCAACTGAGGTATGTTACCCACCACCTTACCTACCTTTAGCTAGCTTACTGTTTTGTCCTGTAGTGTGTGACTTATTACACAAGGGACTGAGTGGGATTACTTGAATAGGTAAAAAAAGGTTACTTAATCAGAATGACTAAGGAAACAGGGATCTCACTTGTGAGGTCCTAACAGTATCCCCTCCTTAATGATTGAGCCCATGAGAGTATGGTAGTAAACCTCAGGCTGAAAATTGTGTTTGAATTTTCTCAGGTGAGACTGATAAAAAAAGGTGAGTGATGTTTGCAGCATTCTCATGTCCACTCCACCAGTCACTTCCCCTAGCACTCTTCCTTCCTCATTCAATGCCAATGAATTCATCTGGAACACAGTCTGTGAGAAACTGATTGACATAGGTTGTCAGGGTTCTTGTTTCTCATTTATGTCCTTCCATGACTTTCCATGACTTTCTAGGACTTTCCATGACCTTCTGTGACCTTCTGCTAGGGTATATAAGTGTGACTGGTGTAATGGTTACCCCTCGGCTTGATCTCTGAGGATTACTGCTACACCAGGTGGGCTTTCTATGTATTTATTACTAGTAACCTTTGTATAAACTGAGGATTACTACTACACCAGGTGGGAAACACCCTTATCAGCTCATTAAATATTGGAGTATCTTGTTGTTGTGACCTTGTCAATAGTGTTGCCCTCACATAGGTGAATTGTAGATCAAAGGAACAAACTATCAGAGTGCCAAAGTGAGTGAGAAAGGTTCTCTGAACCTCTGATTGTACTGATTGTCTTAATTTTTCAGTATCAGCACCTCTGGATAATGTACAACATTAGCTCAGAGAGTGATTCTTTCATCATATATCATGGCACAAAATTTGGTGATAGTATAGATGACTCAATCTAGTGCAACATGAGGTGCACTGCCCTCCCTTTAACAAACTTCCAGAAGTGGGAGAACATGTGGCTATGTTAGGTTATTGACCTGTATGGGGACATGGACCTTGGACCTTGTGTGTGGTGTTTGATGTTTGGTGTTGGGTGTTGGGTATTCAATCAAGCAGAGGGTGAGGGGCGCAAGAGGGATGAGAAGCCTAAAGAAAAGCTCAGGTAAGGGTAAGAGGAAGGCAAGCAAGTTTAGCAAGGATGAGGGGTTGGATGAGATAAGGGTTGAGGAGTGTTTAGAGGTCATGAACATTCAGTTACCCAAGGTGAAGTGAGGTCATTGCCTCCAACCTTTACTTTAAAATCAACTGATATTACCCTGAGTCTTTTATCAAACATTTCCCTCAGAAATTAGGGATATGATGAGATCTAGATGGCACAGTAGATAAGCTGAAGCCAAGCCCTATTCTGAACCTCACTAAAGTTACAACCTTGTATGAGCTTATACAAGAACCTCACCTTGGCCTCTTCTTAGCAGTTCTATCTACTTGTTAAATCTGGAGTCAAGGACATAATGTCTGAAGGTATCTTGGGGGGTCTGAGCTGTCAAAGTTGAACTTAGGGTACAGAGTCAAGGGGAATTGGCTTCAACTTATGTGTTGCACCCTCCCACATTATCTTGTCCCTGATTTTGGAGGTGGGTCAGAGAGGTTGCAGAGAAAGTTACAGAGAGAGTTGTGGAGGTATCTAGATGGAGACTAATTTGATATATGAACTAGAGAACTAGCTATGAAGGTATGGTGATTTATATACTGTTAAATGTCATGAGCTGGCTTAACCAAGATACAGATATTACCAAGGTCAGTTTGGGCCAATGAACTGAGATCAGCCATGACTTGGCTTCAACCTATTGGGTTGCACCCACTCTACTACACTCTATGTATGTCACTGTATTTCAGATTGGTCTCAGTTGGTTTAGCACTGAAGTATTTGGGACCAAGTGAGTGGCCATGTATAGAAGAGGTTGTGGGGATTAATTCAAGTTCTGACTGAAGTACATACATGAACAGAGACACACTTAAATATTAAATGAAAATGGGGATGAATGACTGGAATAAGAAATGAGGGATAAGGAATGTATCTAGGAAGAAATAGATACAGGAGATAAATGTCCACACATGAACCAAGGTGACCAAAGCAAGGACCAAATGTATATGAGAAACTAGTGCAACACACATGAACTTTGGTCAAATTGACCAAGTCAACCAAGGCTCAGTTGGATCATACTTTGGCAGTGAGGTTGTAACTTCAGTAAGGTTCAGACTAGGGGTTGGCTTCAGCATATATGGTATACCATCCAGATCTCATCATAACCCTGATTTCAGAGGGGCAAGGTTGGACAAACGCTTGAGAGTAATCTTAGTTGATTTTCTGACTACTGAGCAACTAATTTACATACGTATTATATACTAGATTGATATTTCAAATAGTCAGAGTGATTTCAAATCAAAAGAACAAAGGGATTCCTGGAACAGGAATTAAAACAAAGGAAAAGTGAAACATGGGTGCATCAGAACAAGGTTCAAGCAAGGTGTGTTACAAACATTGTCATGTGAGGTCCAACAGAAATTGCTAAATGAGGAAAAGTGTCATGAGCAGAGAAAATAGCTGAATGAAGGAAATGATGTGAATGAGGTCTAGACTCTGAAACTGAGTAAAATGATAGGCTGAGTGGGATTACTTGATAAGGTGAAAAATTTACTTAATCATTATGACTAAGCAAGTGGGGTTCTCACAGGTGAGATCTTAACAATTGGTTCCATCCTCCAGGCCCTATCATCAGCTGTGCACTTGTTCACTGGAACAAGTTTCCCATGTCCAAAATACAAGTAAAAACTATCTAGAAATGTGGAAAATCTTTATAATAAGGTGATTCTTTTTGATACATCTTTTGTTATATAATTCCATTTTATCTCCTGTGCATATATCTACTATTTTATTTATTTTTGTTTTTCCTTTGGCTTTTTTCTCATTTTTTTTAACTAACTAAACAATAAGAAATATATTTCCTTTCCATTTATAACAGGTCAGTATCAAAAGGGGCAGAGATTGACTAAGGAAACTTAAGAGAACAAGATAGTGTTTGCTTCTATTGCAGGTGTGCAGGTCATATTACAGCAAAGTGCATTGCTGATTGCCCTACTCTAGCGCTTATTATGTAATCAGAAGAGGCAAGGTGTGGGATTGTGTAAATAAGAAGAAACAAGCTGAGTCCTGACAGTGACTTTTCCCAGTTTGAAAATTTGTCATTACTACTAAGCTGTTGTAATATACTTTAAAATTCATGTCTACATTTTCATCAACACACAATGAGTTTTCATCCTTATATATGTGATTTGCCATTGATATAAAGATGTAACTCCTTCTATTCAACCCAACATCAGATTTTCTGCAAGCTTTTCACTATTTTCTCACCAAGGTCATACCATTCCCTTAGTATTGTTTCTTGTTTATATTCATTGCATGCATGTCATATTAAATTTTTAGACCGTCCGGTGCACTTCCAACTCTAGTAGCTGGGTTGTTTGTAAATGCCCTAATGAATTTATGACACAAGGACTACTTGCAAATGACAACTCTGGAATAGAAGTAAATATGCTTTACCACTATGATTATTTTCTGCAAATTTACTTAGTAGAAAGAGTAGATCCACTGATATTCAAACAGAAACTTGATGTTTTATTTAGGGTTATCTTGAGGTATGCAGCATACCACAGGTCTTGTCTAATGAGGACTTCGGTATCAAGGGACCACACAATTTCTTAAATAAATCACCAGACTAATTCTCACCCACACCCACGAACACCTCCTTCTTTAAATACCAGGGCAAACATGCCTTGTGAGAGATCATCATGGACCATCATTGCGGAATGGACAGGTGGAGGTATGACCAGGATAGGGAACATATATTTCCCATAACGTCTCGCAACAAAGTGTCTATCGATTCTGGGAGAGTAATTGGGTAGGTGCAAGTTTTATTCATAGTTTTTTTTTTTTTTTGCTTGAGTTACACCAGGTGCACGATCCGTCCTGTATGGTAGTTTAATTTTAAACCATTTCTTTTGCAATGCTACACCGGTCCTCTGAATTGCAGTGACTCCCGTTAGAACTGAGCATTCCGTGAACGAAAATCGTTTAGAGTTCGGGGCAAAAAGTGTTCACCTCGCAATGCTGGCCGCAAGTAACTATAGCGGATAGGCTGGGTTTCCTGTTGACCTTATGTAAATACGATGGAGAGATGATGTGGAAAACAAGAAGTGGATCTTGAGAAAAAGTTGTGCTGATGGTTCTCCTACGACTTTGTCCCGCTCCGATACTTCGGTATGGAGAGACTTAAAATACACTTGCCACCTAGAGAATTATTGGTCAATTTTGCTATCCTAGGTGGAGAGTTCATGTCTGTTACAAACCCACCGCTGTCTATATATCCCGAGCCTTAGAAAAGTTGTTATTCGAACGTCAAAATTTCTTTGTGGAGTATGGAAAGGAAGATCGCGATACTACTTACTATACTAAAGTGTCTCGCGTCCGAGAATATTCATAGAAAACTGTCACCGAGCGAAGTATGAGCGAAAACAGGTAATATTATGAACTTTGTCGCGCGGCGATATCTATCATCAACCTCGTTTGACAGCTCGACCGTCTAGTCCGTGTCTACGACCGATCCATTAGCCATGTTTATACGCGATCGTAATTGAAAAATTTTTGGAGGTGTAGGAACAGTGAATGACTTGTGGTCGGGGTTGACAGCTACTGCTCCTCGTGCGAGGGAAATATGAGAGATATGGATTGGGGGTAAAGGATGCGGAGAATGAATGTTAGGAGGGAGGATAGAGTTGGGATATGTAAGGGCTGGAGTTGGGCATGTTTGGAATGTGTAATTATGCGTTTATTTTTGGAGGTCGGCGCCAGGGAACGGACCCGTCCCAGACGGGATCGGGATCGCAAGGGTCAACGTTGTAAGCCGAAATTACCATAATATTATATAAATAAAGTCAATTGTATTATGGATCGAGAGATCTGAGTAAACTGCAACGCAAATAGATTGTATATCCCTTTGGCACACTTGTCAAATAAAGTCGATTGAGGGTGGTGGAAACCCTTGGTGGTGGAAATTCTTGGTGGTGGAAATTCTTGGTGGTGGAAACCTTCGACTCGGAGTGACTTATGTCATAAAGGGAGTATGGTCCATCGTCCTAAATTACTGTGTAGCTATATATCGAGAGCAGACACAGAGAAGCCGGGAGAGAGCACGGGTGAACACATCTTGTCTACATGCTGCAAGTGCCATTGGAATTGTTATTATTTATTTATTTATTTAGATTTTTCGCTACCCCCAACTCACCCAGACATACAACTGAGAAGAATTCTTTTCCTCTGGAGACTAGAGACGGCCGCTGAAATAGCAACGTACCTCGACGGCAAGGTACCAAATGAGCCTTTCCCCGCACCCCGCAACAGCTAAAGAACAATGATTAATGATCGACAACATCATGCGGCACCGCAATCATTAACATAATAGAAATAACGTATCGCCACGATGACCATAAGTGGCATTAGTTAATACACACAAAAACCCGTTTAATAGCGGCGATCAACATTCATTTTTCTCCCGAATCGGAATTTTCGATCAAATTGTTGGGATATTGAAAACATTATTCAAGGACGGTGCCGGAACTTCCAAGGTAAAACACGCGCACTTTCTATTATTACTTTGGTCGTATTAGAGTTCATGGCACATTTGCGCGGCTGCAGTAAATACCGAACGAAGAAATCCAGTGCAGGTGGGAATGGCACTGCCATGAACGGTGCGGGACACGGAGAGAGAATGGGCCGGAAGCTTGAGAAGGCGAAGAGCAGCTCTGGCAATGCCATGACCGAAAATGGACGGAGAAGAAGATAGCGAGCACATCGAGTGACGCATACCGCGAGGGAAAGATGGAAGTCTAGCTAAAAAAACCCTGCCATGAATATATACGAGCACAGTGATAACACGCATTTTCCGCGCTGCAGCATTGAAATCGCCAGATCGATACGTACCAGCCTTAGCATCGGCGGAATGTGAATGATTTCATGACGCGAAAATTTGAGCCCAAACCGGAAAAACCCTCCGGAATTTAGGGTGACTACTCTTTTTTGAGGCGGACTGTCAGCAAAATCTGCACCAAAAATGAGCCGGGGGATCAGCGGCGTCATCGCTGGATCTAGAAGGTGAACATCCTAATGTCAAATTTACGTCATAGCGAACACTTCTCGCCAATGACGTATCGCGAGAGCCAAGACCATGACGTCATGTCGTCCACCTTTCCTGTCGACCCCACAAGGGCACCACTCCCCGATTAGGTACAGCAACTGGTCTTTTCATATAAACACACCTAGTGTGCGTGTCATTCTCACGTGCCTCGCAGAACAAACACGCTCTAGATTACGATTGGGGTAGTGCGGTTAGGAGTTGTGATCGCGTTAATTACGACTGATACGAATGGCGTCATCGTCGCGGTTGCAGTGAAAATACAAACTTTTCCCCTCAAACTCAGGGCGCTATCATGGCTATGCTCTAGTGGCTGGGAATAAAAGCTGCCAGAGTGGTGTTCTTACGAGAGTACTGCTCCCACCGGCTGCCCCACTGCCCCACCGGCTCCTGCCCCACTGCCCCACCACAATCTACTACCCTCACCGCTTCGCTCTCTAGTCATTCCACTCTTCCCTGCGCAGAAAATGTCGCGCTCTGATACCGATGCCGACATGATCGATGCTACTCGACCTAAGTACCCAGTGAGTTCCACGCCTTGTCCCATAACAGTGATTGCTGTGCTCATACCTAATCCATCGCTTTTTAGGTCGGCAGAGAAGTATCCTTCATGCAGATGCATCATAGTACCAACGTACTTGTGGGCATCGTCGCCAGGTCTCGACAGATCATTCGCGTGAGTCTCGTTCATTGTCCGGATCAAAACAACAGCCACAGGTCATAGGAGGTTTTTCCACAGGGAGAATCCTGAAGAAGACCTAAAATGGTGGTTGATTATGAGAGTATTTCAACCAAACTTTTGGGTTATCCCAAGGACGTTCACTGTGGGAAAACTTTCCTGGGGCTTGTCATTATGACGTCATAATCGTCATGTTTATTTACCTACATAACTCATTTACTTGCTTATTTACACATTCTTTCTCAGCACAACGGTGCCGTCCAAATCACATACGACATACACTCATCAGGCATGATGTTCACACACGTTCCGGAGGAGAATATCGTCAAAAATCAATGGCCGCCCCGGGGCTTGGGTTCAAATGGTACCCGCGCTGGTCGCTATTAGGCCTTATGGTCCGTACTGTATTGTAGGTGGATAGTGGATGTTCTGTATAGGGATAAGGCTGTCTAATAAAGAGGTTTGTAAATATGGTAAGCGGAATCGTTGCTGATGGCTCTGGTATTACTCGGGCTTACAAAGTCTACTTGAAAGCTTCACCTCTTAACTCCGAACATCAAATTAAACTTTGTAAACGCACGTGTCGACTCTGCCCTGCTGGATCTTATGTTATTATATACACCCGCCGCCTGGAGCTGTTTGTAGAATATACTCCCCACAACGCTCGTTTTGGATTGGTACGATTTGCATTTTAATATTATTTATAATTGCTAATTTACAATTTTTTATCATCATTGTTTTCCATGTAGACTCTCATCTTGCCTCAATATTATCCAATAACTCAACCTCGCCTGGATGCAGCTGCAGCTGTAATGCTAAACCCTTGCTCATTGCGCCTACATGGCTACGTTCTCCTATCGGAGCCTCGGACTCACGTCCTCAAATCTCAGACCGCGTCTGAATCTCTGTCATACAATGTAATACTATTGGCAATATTTTTCGTGGACCGGTGATTGCGAAAGGAGAAGGGCTACGGGACTCTAAAATCAATTGTAGGAATTTGATATCGACTGATCATTACGTACTTGACTGTGAGGTTTGTACTTTGTATATGTACGTACCGTGACTGTGCTATATAATATATTCGACATTATGCAGTGCAATTGCAAGACTGGAAATGGATGATGGCGTTGGAGTCTGGTGGTTTGGTTGTTGTTGTTGATGACTCGAGGTAGAGATAAAGAATGAGGCGTTTAACAGGGGCATTGAATTCCGACGTGACCTTAGAACCAGGCTTATCATTTCTGGTCACTAATCGTATCACAAAATTCGCCATGTTGTACCAGGTCATGCGTTGCCGTTTGTATCCATACCTCGAATGTAAATCGTAAATCGGATCGTAAACTCCTCCCATCGATTCGGATAAGCAGAGTGGTAGACTGATGAAATATACTTTAATATTTCGATAAGATATGGTCGTCACTAGATTCCTGTGACAGTATACTGCACGGTGATACTTGGCGCGTGAGTGCCATGCTGCCGATCGTTCACCATTGATATCATGATTATTTTCACGCGTTACAACCATGATATAGCTTCCAGTCACAGTGGATTTTTTCCTAGCATTGAATTCCCTGGAGGTCTTCAGAGGACAGTCTGGGAAGAAATTTTTTCGGGGGAGGGAAAGGGAAGAAGGATTCGGGGTTAATGTGAGCCTGTGAAAAGCAAGTCAGTGAAGGTGACTTGGATTAGGAATGGGGAATGTCAAGGCACCAGGAGGGGTGGTTGAAGAGCGGAGGCGTGCCTGGAGTGGGAGAGAGGGAGGTAATAAATAATAATAAGCAATATGAACAATGCAAAGAATGATAATGCGAAGGCGGAATGGAGGCTTGCTAGTACAACATATGATTTATTCCCTCGTGATTGTCACCCAGCAAATTAATGCTCAAATTCGTATAATACCTGAACCAAAGCATATTATAGCCAAAAAAGAAAAAAAGGGGTAAACAACAGAATTCGCAGTGGTTATATAGCAGAACAACAGTGAGAGTGTCTTCAAACTTATACAGCGTCCTTGTGCCCAAATCAAATTCGTTGGATAATTTCAGGGTCTGCAATGCTTAACATCCCAGATCTCGAGACCATCCAACGTAGAGCTAAACGATTATGGAAGCACCCACCCTCCACTGAATAATGTATATATCGTTCCGTGACGACTTGCTCGTTTCAGGTACGACGTTCCTGTGTAGAATACTTTGAATGCTGTCATGTGGGTGTATTTCATTTTCATGCCGTCGGCCATCTGCCGGACAAGGTACAATATGAGAAGCACATGGGATCATGGAACGCAACACACAAGAACAACACTTGAAGCTCATACTGTCTATCCATGACAATCATTCAAAGTCATTGCTTCCCCAGGGTCACATGGACTGCTGTGAGTGGTTCAGATGGCGACAAGAAGCAGAGGCAATGATGATCAAGAAGTCTGATGAAACAGTGGTGATAACAGCCTCTAGAGCGACGGGCTTTTAAAATTGCGCCTTCTGATAATGCAACACCTCCCGTGTGGACTTATTTTGATACGTATATCTTGGTCTCATTGGTTCACGGGAAACGTTCCGCAATAACAAACATCTTATTTCGCCTCTTCTGTGTCAACTCCACGATGTCTACTCCTACTCAACGTATTGCAATCGTTACTGGCGCCGCCCAAGGTATAGGACGAGCCGTGTCCATCAGGCTCGCCAAAGACGGTCTAAATGTCGCGCTTAGCGATCTCCCTTCTAAAATCGGAAACCTCGAGGAAGTCGCTGCTGAGATCCGCGCAAAGGGCGCCAAAGCGATTGTTGTGACAGCCGATGTTTCGATAGAGGATCAGGTAGAGAACCTTGTGTCACGGACTGTCGAGGAACTCGGTGGTCTCGATGTTGTACGTCTGAGTGAATTCTTGTTGTGTGATAGCATCAAACTGATGATTCAAATATGTCTATTTTAGATGGTGGCAAACGCGGGTATCGTGGCCTTGACTCCATTCATTGAGAGTGCGTTCCCTTTTGGCTCTATTTTGAGTACAATGAACTCAAGGTTTATTTCATACAGCGTCGGTTCAAGAGTTCCTGAAGGTTTATGAAGTAAATGCGCTCGGTGTCATGCTGTGCTATCGTACAGCAGCCAAGGTGATGGTCAACCAAGGCAGAGGGGGTCGCTTGATAGGTCCGTGCGCTTATTTCCATCTTTGGGGGAAAGCAACATGGTTCTGAGTCGCGTTTCACCAAGGTGCTAGTTCACTATCAGGAAAGCGTGGTACGCCAACTGTCTTTGCCTAGCATGTGTGGTTCCGAAGACACTGACTCGTCCCAGGCTATTCCCATTCGGCGAGCTACACAGCGACCAAATTTGCTGTCAGAGGTCTCACTCAGGCTGCCGGTAATCCCGCCATTGATATGCCCTTGGAGTCTTTCGTTAATTTTCTCATATGCAGCATCCGAACTGGGGAAGTACAACATCACGGTTAATGCTTATGCCCCAGGGCCCATCGAGACTCCAATGTGTGAGCATCAATGAAAGTGATCATCATTTGGAATTGAAATAATAGGGAGTGTAGTGAAGAACATGCAGGAGAAGACAGGGAGAATAGACACTCAGTTATTGGAGCAAACTTCTCTGAAGAAATTTGGAAAACCGGAGGATATTGCCAATCTAGTCTCCTTCTTGGCTTCCAAAGAGTCAGGTAACATCACCGGTAGGCATTGTTATGGTTCCTACCACCGCACAATTTGTAGCTGAAATCTATTTGTTTTTTTAGGACAAACTATCTCTATAGATGGTGGCATCCACTTTGATTAGACGTGCTGTACCAAACTTTCAGTTTTATTTAGCTTTCAGTGAATTCTAATAGATCGTCTCTTCGTCTTTGAAGAACGAGATAAAGTAGTAACTCCAATTTATGAGGCACAGGGATTCAAACTGTTGGAAGTGTATCATTGACTATGGTCGTGGAAGGATGGCGTAATTGTTTCGGCCAAGTAATGCTGGGACCAGGAAGATCGGGTAACAGTCGAGTCTAACACGGATGAGGAATATGGAGGGAGCGACTACTAGAACTGTGAGCATGCTGAGCATGAGTCAATGAAATTTCTCGCGTAAGGTGAAACAAGAGAGGGAAGAAGTGTTGTTGTATGCTCTAGTTCTCCTTCAGCAGTGATTGTAAACAGATTCTATCTACCATATAGACCCTTGTATGCAAGATAAACCTCAGCTATGACACTGTAAGGCGAACACGGACAGACTCGTAAATGGTGCCCCAAGGCCAATATGCACCAACGGACGAAGATCTCCCATTCCACCTATACCTGTGGCACTCCCTCTTGTTGTGCTAGCTCACTTCGGCGGATGAGCACTTAGAAAGCCAGACATACATAAATTACACTGCCAACAGGAGATAGCCAACACTTCCAAGGGAGGTGGGGTGGTGGGGAGACAGGACCCGTTGCTGGTGCAGTCGTGGGAAGGTCAGGAAGGTTTTGGTCCTATTGCAGAGGTCACAGGCCTTTATATATTTAGCAATATACCATCCCATTCCAGGCCACCAGTAGCTCTGAGACATGAGTTCAGTTGTCTTCCAGCAACCAGGATGACCAGTGGTGCTTGCATCATGGTGTGCCTTGACAATGTCATGCTGTAGCTTGGAGTCAAGAGGGACATGCATATACCTTGCCATGGTAAAGAATATGACCATTCTCTTCTGACCACTCTTCTCCTCAAATATTTCAAGATGACCCAAGTTCCTTGAGAGCCTTTACAACCTTCTCATCTTGGTATGTGCAGTCCTTGACTCTGTCAATAAATTTGTTGGCCTTGCCATTCACCAGTTGTGCACCTGTGGCATTAACATGGAACATGTTAGGTTGGAGTAGAATTTGGTTTTGATTATCTTCCTCCCCCCACTTATGATCTACCTGTCTTGAGAGTGCATCAGGCTTAGTTGAATGACAACCAGGATGGTGTACCAATTCAAAATCAAAACAAGAGAGGTAGAGTGACCAGCAAGCTTGGCAACAGTTTAGATTCTGTGCAGACTGAAAGTAGGTGAGGTTTTGATGGTCATTGAGGATCTCAATTTTGTACTTGGTTCCTTCTAAGATATGATGCCATTCTTCTAGATCATGGATGACAGAGAGTAGTTCCTTGTCATGGATGGCATAGTTGCATTCTGTGTCTGAAAGGCTCTTTGAGACAGCCGATGGGTCTCCACTTCCAATCATTGCAGAGTTGAGATAATACAGCACCTGTTGCATATGCTAAAGCATCTGTTTCTAGGTGGAAGCATTTGGTCTGGTCTGGGAGGACAAGGATAGGGGTAGAGGTGATGAGGTGTTTGAGTTTATCAAAGGCAGCTTGCTCTGGTCCATCTAGTGCCCAAGACCATTGTGTATTGGCTTTGGTGAGATTGTTCAGGGGTTTGGAAATGTGAGAGAAGTTGTTCACAAATTGACAATAGAAGTTGACAAATCCAAGGAAGGATCTCACCTTGGTGATATTGCATGGGGTTGGCCAGTCGTGTACTCCTGCTACCTTCACTGGGTCTATTGCCACCTTCCCTTCTGAGAGGATAAGTCCAAGGTACTCCACCTCCCATTGTTCAAATATGCATTTCTCCAGTTTCAGATACAAGTTGTTGGAGCAAAGGATTTCAAGGACTTGTCGCATGGTCTTTTGATGGGCTTCAAGGGATTCTGTGAAGATGATGTCAGAGGATGACCTGTTTCAAGCCCTGAGTCAAAATGAACACAGCTCAGCCAGGAATGCACCAAATGACCTGAGGTTTTTGGCAAGACCTTCCAAACCTTCAGCCACTTTGGGCCCACAAAACAGCTTGGCACTTACCCACAAAGTTCCCAAGCCAGGAACTGAGATCTAAGGTGAGAAGCTGAGGACCAAGGAGGGCTGAGGAGGGATCCACTCAACTGGAGGCCAAGTCACTTAGGTTGAGGAAAGGTACCTCAGTTTGGGTCCTGAGGGATTGGCTCCAGAGAGGCCTGGTATTTATAGAACCAGTGTGCGTACCTTCAGGCCGAGGAGAAGGGTAAGGTACAGTGACTCACAAAACTGAGTCAATGTTTGGTGCTTTTGGACTATTCATTGAATAGCTTTGAATGTAAAACAAATATGAAAAAAGTGTTGGTGCATCAAAGAAATAATCTGATCAGGGCTATGCAACCATTAAAATATTATGTAATTCTGATCAGGGGTGATGAAGATATGGGCAATTCAAATCAAGGGCCCATTGACTCAGTTTTGTGAGATGGTATCAGAACAATCAGAATCTGATACTCCATCTATTATAACCCTTGATAGATGGTTACTATGGTAACCTTATCTTTCATGAGAACTCAAATTAA
>QFEC01011467.1:0-22233 GCA_003316585.1 Gomphus bonarii | reverse complement strand
AGATCTTGGCCATGGATGGAGCTAGCTCGTGAGTGTGTTCCTGAGGACACTTGTGAACTCGGGATGATTAGGTCTACACGTGCAAGTGCGTCCAGACATTCTGCATCAGAATGCTCATCGAAAGGATCCAGATTATCTCTGATACATATCAGTGTATTATACAGAGTCGAAAGCACTAAAACCTACCGTACTGTACCTGCAAAGAGTGTGGCATCTTGCGGGATGAAGGTCACTCGCGAGCGTAGGTCACGAGTTCCGATAGTTGTGATATCGATACCGTCGAGTATGATCTTCCCGTTGGTGGGCTCCACGAATCTGAGGAGACTCATAGCCTGGAGTAGCGTTGAGTGTGTCGTCACTACACTATACACTATGTCGAACCTTACCAAAGTTGATTTACCACAACCTGTACGCCCCAAAAGACCCACCCGCTCGTTTGCCTTCAGAGAAAAAGAGATACCATGTAGAACAGAGGGCAAGTCAGGGGCATATTTGACTTCGAGATTGTCCACGATCAGCATGGAGTCGGAAGCCGAGTTAGATGGCCAATATGCAGGTACTCGACGATTTTCAATTATAGCCGGGGATTCCTTAGGTACGTCGTGGTACTCTACCACTCGTTCCACTGCACTGTGGTTTGTTTGAGGTTAAGCAACGCACGAAATTAGTCCCAAAGAATACTAACTTGAAGCATAGTTCGAGTTCGGTAACACCCCTGCAAGTCCAATATATGCTGGTCGAGAATGACATTGCACTGACGATGGACAACGCTGCATATCCAACTGGTACATATCCCGCAATCACGAAGATAGTGGACGCAAAGACGCTAACCGCGCCCAACACGTCGAAGTTGAGTGACAGCCCTGAACAGTACGATATACTTTACACGAAGAATCAGAATAAACAATTCAACCTACAGCGGTTCAACATCCACATGAAATACCAGAACCTTTGGCTAGTATCAACGTGTTTGAAATGTCCATGAAGAAATTGACGTTCGGCCGAGAACGCGCGGACTACATGATCGGGTTCATCAAACCTGTGAACCGAAAAGAGGGTCCATGCATACCTGTGACAATACCACTGACGAGATCACTAAATGCTGCGAGAATCGGGGACCGCGACGTAGATTCCAACCGTCGAAGGTCGCGACCAGTCGCCAGGTAGGCAATGCTTAGTCTGACATAACAATACGTTATGAGTGCGCCCAGTGGAATAAACCATGGCACTACAACAGCTACTGTAATAACTGCGCCGATAAAGGAAGCGAGGGACGTGGTCATATGCCGAAGTATGAAGGGCAGCGTTCCATCAATCATGTCCATGTCTTTTGTGAAGCGATTGAGGATTCTCCCCATCGGTGTGGTATCGAAGAACCGGAAGGTAGCACGACTTAGATTATTGAGCATTTCTCTAAACAGCACCAATCCTGAAACCACTTTAAGTGTCAATGAGCCAGAGAGTATTGCTTTTTAACAAAGCTCACCGCCATGGAGACCCCCTGTCAGCGCAACCCACAGACTTGCAATGCCGACAAGAGAGGCAAAGACACCGATGGCAGAATACACACCTACATAGAACAGAGGGTGCACGTGTACATCTGGCAGGCTATTGGCAAGTCCATTCCCGGCAACTGTCATATTGTATAACATAGTATGGTGGATCGGATGGTGCTCAACTATATTCTCAAGATGATTTGTTGAGCCAAAAGGTGCAGTCATTAGGGATGAAGCAAGGAGTTGATAAGCCTGTGCTCGGCGAGCTCAACGGGTCTGAGAAAACATAACGGTGAGGTGCTTACACTTCCCCAGATACCCATCCATACTTTTGCTCCAACATCGCCCATTTGCCTAATAGTGATATATAATCCCACGCAAATCCAGGTCCAATAGGAACTGCAGAAACACCTCGGTACACCGTCCGCATGAGGGATCTATCACTCACCAAGCTTTCAGATACCTTTTGTAAATGGACCATTTCACGGTGCCTTCCTCCCGCACCTCATCCTCGACCAATTTCTTGGCTTGCTTTTGCTTCACATCACCACCAATGATGTCTTGCTTAACATCTCCCTCGTTTTCGGCCTTATCTCCAACATGATGAGGAGTAGGGTCGTGAGCCATGTAGTCGAGGAGACCTTGTTTCCTCAACTCCTCAACTGTTCCTTGCCTTTCAATCTTCCCGCCTGACATTTGAATAATATAGTGTGTCTCTGGAAGCACAAGCTCGAGTTGATGAGTGACAAGTAAAATCGTTCGGTGAGTAACAAGAGGTCCTCTGAAAAGGTGGTCAAACAGGAATCTGGCAGTTTGACTGTCCTATGGATATACGCATCAGTTCGATGAACGGGTAGGCTTGCGCTATGACCCTTACAACGGCACTAACATTGCACGTCAGCCTGACGAATGGTGCAACAAGCCAGTTAGGTATACACGCCTAAATATATCATCCAGAATGATATACTGCGTAGGCGCATAAACTGCACGTGCAAGCGCAACTCTACATCATTGTCAATGCCAGAATATGAAACTAGAACGACTACTTACCTCGACTTCTGACCTCCGGAAAGAGATACTCCTTTCGACCCGATCTCTGTAAGGTCCCCATCTTCTAGCGCCTGGAAATCTGGTTTCAAGGCGCAGGCTTCCACTACTGCATTGTACCTCTCTTGGTCGAAGGGGTATTTGAAGAGAATATTGTCCTATGATTCCCGAATTTGGTTTTAATCTTGGACTGCGATACCAGTGTGTTCGTACCTTGATACTTTGTTGCTGCAACCATGGAGTCTGCGCGGCGTATGAAATAGAATTGGTGTGACTATGTTCGTCTACTATGGTGGGGTTCTTAGGGATCGAGACATAACCGGAAACTCGATCCATCTCGCCCAACAAAGCCATCTTTGATCAATATTTGCATTAGCGTAGAGCGAGGCATATACAAATCAAGGAGGCCAAACCAATAGTGCCGTCTTGCCGGATGCTGTTGGACCAGTCACAACCTGAATGTCGATGTTGATGTCAATAATTATGTACCACTGTGGATAATACAACCCGAGGCATACGGTCAATTTCCCCTGAAGAATCCGAACATTTATATCCTTCAGCTCGAACAGTTGGCCGCCTTCCTGAACAACTGCTCGTGTGGTTATCGAAGCCACTGCAGCATCATCTCCGCTGACAACCCTCCCATTTAATTTTGTCTTATCCGCAGCATCAGATTTCATCGATGCACGTGTCGTCCATCTAAAAGTACCTGATTCAACGCTAAGCGGTTGCGAAACTTTAGTGGTAGCCCGGGTAAGGCTGCATATATCCTCCGGGACCTCACGCTCGTTAAAAAATGACGCGAGTCGTTCCATGCTGACTTTTGTCTACAACACGATCACAATATAGGAGTGTGGGAAATGGTAGAAAAGACGGACCTGAGTCAAGTTGATCATTATCATCGGTAGAATCGTTAGTGGGTTTTTTAACATGTCAAATATCCTGATGGCCTGGCTGGAGCAATTAGATCCGCATCGCCAAGCGAAGAAAAATAGGGACATACACTGAATGCAACAGAGACGGGGAGCTCATGGGCAGTCGCCACGAAGACGAAGAGGGAGAAAATAGAAATCAGGTTAGGCATAAGAGTCCACAGGCAGCTGTACCAAACATTGACGTTCCGGCCTATAGCAAGCATCCAGACAACATGTCAGAGAACATAGGAAAGACAATATCTCACCTTTCTTGAGCCAATGCATCTCAATCTTCCTAGCGTTCATGACTTTTTCAATCCATTGTTCTTCCCAAGCGAAAAATTTGATGAATTTAATCTGCGGGGAAGGATGAGAAAGGGTTAAATGACCATCACCAACCTACGGAACCAAACATCTCATTGAGGAGTTTCATCCGCGCGTCCTTGGAGGCAAGAATACCGTGAGTGTTTCTCTTAACCACGGAAGCGAGGAGTCGAGAAAATGGTATTGCGAGCACCATTGGGACGAAGCCGGCCAAAGCGGACACGCCAAGCAGGCTATCAAGAAGTATCATATAGATTTCGCCTAATCCGATGAGCGACAACATACTCATACAAGAACCAGCAAGCGAGTGCCATTTGCAGTGGTGCGCCCTGCGCCCTTGCCGTTAGAAACACTCGGGACAAGTATAACTAATGGGTGGCATACATAGAAGTCAGATATAATGCTGACTAGGTCCTGTATTTTTTGACTGGCACAAGCATACGTCAGTGTGTAGAGCTGGTGCTTGCTTGTTCAGTCTGATTCACCAGTCAATGCCCATCAAGTTGACTATCTTGCCAACATCTACTCCCGTTTTCACTTCGTTTACTGTGTTTGACTTGTTTCTAACGCCCTCTGCAGCCTGATTGACGGACTGTGGAGAGTCTTTTACTTCAGGCTTTGGCGTGACGTCAATAATACCGGTTTGATCAGTCATTCGAAGGGTCTTCTCGTAAATGGCGGCACTGAGCTGCGATCCAATCCGCGAGCTTGCTCTGTGACTTTCCATCAGTACCCAAACATATTGAGCACACGCGTCAAGTTATATGTACCTTCGGGCATACCAAAGATGTTGGAGGTCAACTTGGACCTGGTCATTACACAACTGTGGCTGGGTTTTCTCTCTCTACAGGGTGAAACAGACACCGACCTTGATCAAAGACACAATGAAGGCAAGCACAGCATACAAATAAGTCCGATTGCGAGACCCTGGCTGAGGGTTCTCTAAGTCTTGTAGTATAATCCTTAAAGAAACGTTTAATCATTAAGCGAGGAGCAGTGTACAAAACTGTAGACCTGAGGAAGACAGGGCCAGAAAAGTCCAAGAGCACGCTAACTTCGGTCAGAGCAAAGTCAACGAGAAGATCCATAGAGTTGGCACGAATGAGCCGCCATATAAGACTGGATCCACTTAAAGGCTGCGTCAGATGAAAATATCGTGCTTCAAGTATGGCGCGTACGGAGTCTGCTGGAAGATAAACAACGTAAACCTCGACTTCATGGTCGGTGAAATATCCCACACATCTCCATCGCTTATTTGTTATGTCAGGAAATTTTATTTCAAGAGCTCGTCGCGTGGTACCACATACCTGAGTTTCTTTTTCATTCCCTGAAAACAAACGGTTTATGGCATGTTGTTAGATGATTAATCAGCACATACGGCATTGATCAATGGGTGAACCCCTAGATATGCAGTGGTAATGTGAATACGTGTAATTTAATCTCAAGACCTACATGTAAAGGCCATCCACTCGAATAGAGAGCTATAGTCTTCGGGTGATGGTACAGGCTGTCCAGGTGTAACTATAAGTTAGCTCGAAGCTCAGACGTTAGGGTTCGCTCACGAATACATTCTTCTCTGTGTGTCCACTTGGCACATTTAAGGGAAGGCTTATTAGGATGGTCAGGAGAATTGATATAATGCCAAGGTGAATGCCTTCGGCTACAAGGACACCCCAGGAAGGCATGGGTGATTCAGACGTTCCAGAACTGTATATCTGTCCTCCTAGAGTCAAGACACCGCCATACAGGTGGAATATTACGAGGATCAATAAACCAAAGGGTGTTGTAATAGGTGGTCGAAGTAAGATTAGAACCAAAGCATATGCCCACGTAAATGAGACCAGGAAAGGGACAGACATGAAGAAGACAGAAGAGGGAGGGTTTCCAGAGCAGTGAAGAGCATTGCTGGCGTTCTTTGCGCCCAAGACGAGCCACCCCAGGAACTCTACCGATGATAGGCCTGCGAGCAACGCATGATAACGCGACAAGGAAGGGCGCGTTGAGACTGTTGGAGAGGTAGGAGCGATATGGGGTCCTGGGTCCTGCAACGCAAACTGGCGTTCGAGCTCATTCACCTCTGATAGTGTGAGGGTAGGCAAAAACGGGTCACGAATATACGCAAAAATATTTGATAGCTGGTGGGGCAAACTAACGGGTAATGACGACACGAGGAGGAGCGTGACAAACACAACTGCAGGGAGGGTCGCCCAAAGCTGCCTCAGGCAAGCATCGGTCACGCGGTCATCGCAAACGTCGTTCATAGCGGCACAGTAGCAGAAGATAATCGACCACGAAGCAGTAAGCTAGCGAGCACAGCTTTGCTGCTAATCAGAATCATTGGATGGGTTCGAGATATAATTAGATTGTTACTAGCTTCGTATAGCACATCTGGACCCTTGTGGCTATAAATCTCCTGGGAATTTACCCTGATCAACAAAATATATTCGTGTCCCATTTATCTACAAAACATCAGATTACGATATCTAATGTCGTTCAGAAGATGAGTGAATATCAATCTTTGCCCCGTTTCCCCTTCCATTGCCCACGAGGGAAGAGCAACGTAGTGAATATGAGGCAAGTAGGTAGAGAGAAAAAGCCATCACAGCACATGATATGCACAATGCGAGACGAGAAGAACTTGCGGTAAAGCGTCACCTTAAAGAATATGAAGAGCACCTAGATTGCAATCTGTCGTACGAGGTTACAGTATATATGATGAATATAACAGAACCACAGCTCATGCCTTGAGCTGAGCACGAAGGTTGTTCTCCAAAGGTCCTTTTTCACGAATGAACTGGACGTAAGCTCCATCCCTGCACAATGTCCTTTAGATTCGAGTACAATCTGAAAAATAAAGTTTCACGCACTGGTAGACCTTCTTCTCCTCCTTCAGTCGCGGGTAATCTTCCCTGTTGACGTTGGTGAAACCCCACTTGCGGCTGACGATAATCTTCTGTCGGCCAGGGAACTTGTAACGGGCACGGCGGAGAGCCTCTTGGATTACTGGCGCATTCGCATCCTTGCAACGAATGGACAAGATGATCTGGCCAATGTTGACTCGGGCAACTGTGCCGTAGGGCTTTCCCCAAGCGCCACGCATACCAGTCTGAAGCCTATGCGAAGTCCATTAATGTGACGTTTAGTAATCAGAAGGTACCCCACCTATCAGCTCCGGCACAACTTAACATTTTGTTGATACGGATGACATGGAAAGGATGTACGCGGACACGGAGATGGAATGAGTCCTTGCCAGAAGTCTTGGTGACGTATTTGTTGGCGCAAATACGTGCGGCTTCGAGTGCTTCACTGGACAACTGCTCGTACTCGTCTGAGACAAGATGACAGCAGAAAGGGAAGTCCTCGACCGATGCCCTCTTACGGCCCAGATCATAAATACGGATCTGTAAGAGTAGATTAAACTGAGTGAGCGTTATCCAGACAAAGTTAGTACCTTGGGATCCGGGACACCACGATTATACCGCGACTTTGGGTATGGTTTGTTCTTGCAGTAACGATAACAGCGAGCAGGTCGACGTCCCATTATTAAAATTTCTGAAACAAGAAGCTTAAGTTAGTTCATTTCTGAACGACATCCAATCTCGCGACGGCGCATCCATCTAGGTACCGCTGACATCCAGCGTGAAACCTCCCAGAAATGCGTGCCAGTCATCGAAAAAGATTTTGTACTCACAAAAGTGGGGAAGGGTGGATGCGAGTGTTAACGTAGAGCCTTTATAAGGTGCAGCCCGCTGACAGACTGGTCTTGCTGACAGATATTATTGCTGACCGAGACGGTTTTCGGAGCTTGAATTGAATGACTCCCGTGGCTGTACCGGACTGCTCACGTGATGCTCGTGACCCGACACCTCACGAAATCATTCTGTATGCGCTGAAAAAACAAACCACAGAATCCGTTAATTTCTAATCCAAGTCATGACTGAGTGTACATAACACTTGTCTTACAGCAAGCACAACTCTATTTCTTTGTGAATTCCAACTTGCAAAAACCAAGGAATCTATTTGGCAGTGCCGGAAGATACCATATCGTCTTCAACGAACGGGAACCTATGTATAAAACGTACAGACCAGCCACCACTTTCACGCTGCCACCCCGACATTCTCTTTACTTATGACCCCAGACGATCCAACACAACAGGTAGTATCTATGTTTCTATAAGAGCTTATGTCGAAGGTACCTTTCCTTAAGGAGATGGTTCGCTGGAAAATTCGCTGGAAAACCATATTTTACCTATCAAAAAAGTGAGTATAGACATAGTAATCGTATACTCGTTGTTTCCGATGAGTCCGAGTTGTGGCTCGTGCTATTGTCGAACTCGGACTGGAGGGCAAAGGACCTTACGCTAATTCATATCATACGCAAACTATCCATACCAAAAAGTGAGCAGTCGCGTAGTGTGCGTGTATCTCAAGCTTACATGCCTCTGTAGTTCGTCATCTTCCATTGGAGAAATACGTGCATCTAGGAGAGAATTGGACTTGACAAGTAAGGAAAGCAATTGGTGCTATGGTAAGCACAAACCATGCCGTTTGTGGTATGGCTCACATGCAAATAGGTATTCATCATTCAGTAGCTGGAGGAAGGTGTGGGAAGAAACGTCTTGCGACCTCTCGTCATACCTATGGCCCTCTGAATAGACTGTCTCCTTTCAAAAAGAGTCCATTCTTCAAGACCGTCACCGGTGCACTTTCGACATGGCAAGTCGGGTCCTAGTGACTCTTCAGAAGATACTACTGCCGATGTAAGCCCGTCTGTCTTTAGACAGCTTCCTTCCTATTTTTTTTTTGATACTATACTATTCCAGCTATTCAAAAGATTTGAGACCCAGGACACTGATTCGATCCCTTCGCTCTTCCCTCGCACCACTGAAAAAGTGAACAAGATGATTTGCATGGAGCTTGAGGAGGTGAAAGGGAACGGGATGATCTCGGATTGGATCTATCTTCTAAGCCTCCGTCGAAGTTGGAAGCACAACGACAGTACACGTCAGCAATGTAACTGCTTCAAACCTGTTAGTGGTTTATCTTTATTTTCCTGTATCTATGTCAATTGATAGGCGTTCCAACTGTGACATTAGCTTATTGTGCTGAGCATAAAATCTCTCCCTGCCCAGTTCTGACACGATCTACTCCATCTTTAGACATGGTTACAACCAAACTCCCTGCCGTTGCATTCACACTATATCCTCCTGGATCTTTCCTCAACGCCACTTCTAATCAATTTACATCTTTTCCGTTTTGTGCGCCGAAGGAGTTGCCGCACTGTCTGCCGCAGATGAAGTGAAGGGAACTGGGAATAACATCGTTGAATTCGGTAACGGTTGCGATTCTCGTGCTACAGCCTTACTCGGATATCAACTCCATGGACAGCATACTTGAAGGCGGATCTACAGAGGTGGACATGGACGTAGACCACGGTACGGAGCAGACATATCTATCGGATGAAAAGTCAGACCAGGCATGTCTTCCCAGTGGCTGTTACCACTGCCACGTAAGAGCAGGCTACTCTCCGGGATACAGAGAGGCCGTTTGCCAATCGACTTGCGGCGCTTGACCAAGCACGCATCATTGCTGAGTCGGAAGCGTCTTGCTCAAGTCGAAACTGGAAGACTCCCCCAAGCTCAATTACAAAGTACGCGCGCGAAGACCTCTCGGTGATACAAAACGCAGTTTACATTGGCGCGCGGTCCGTGATGTTGATTCTATCACCGCCCAACTTCGAGCCTACGAAACCAAGGTCAGCACCCATCTCTACCCAATTAGAGCAGACTCGAGGATCCTCAATGCGTTCACGCCGAACTTTCAAGCCTCAAACGCACAGTGCAATTCTAACTGTACCCATGCTTGATGCTTAAGAAGCTGAATTTGGAGAAGCGAACACTGTATTGAATGCCACTTGAATTGACCTGCTCCTGGCTAGGGAGAAACTTCACATTGCATCCGAATTCAATGCGACCGCTGCGAAACTTGATTGGTCTCTCAGTTAACATGTAAGACCCTTTGCACTGATCTCCAACAAGCAAAACGAGCAGGAGGAAATGCAGGATACCAACTTGAAATATACCATCGCCCGGCCTGATACTTCTCGGCAAGAACTTCGGCACGTTACCACGTCATCCTTGACCAGGCTCAGGAACATGGCTCTCTCGCGGAGTAAAAACTTGGAGCGCGTTAAATCTGTGTAGGTGAAGACTTAAGAGACAAGGGAAGCTTGTCGCTGAGACGGAGGAGGAACAAGTCCAAAAGATGCTAATATCTATATCTTTGATTGGTATGTTTATTCTGATATTGTGTTCCACACATCTTCTCTCAGGTTCAATTTGCTATCTGTATCTTACCCTGTAGCAACCAGCTATCTTTCACGGTTTCACATGTTCCCCGCCAGCTTTATCTTGACCGACTCATTCCAATACTATCACGGAGACTGGAATCATAGTTTGAGTTGTTTCCTTGTCTGGTATTTCATATTTCATATATAATGCAGCAACCACATATATTATCTCAGTGTTCTGTTTTCGCGTCAGGTTGATCCATCTGATGTCAGTTTGTTGTTACACTCGACGGGAAAGATACAATCTCGAAAAAACAAAATAAGCTAGCTCTCCTCCGAGACTAAACAATCATCGTCACTATCCTGAAGAAACACGTCTTTTTTACTCTTCGCCTTTCTCGGTGATGGCGTTCGTAGCGCTACCGGATCCAGCTCTCCACGCTCCTTGGCCAGAGCCAGTCTTGCTTTGCGTCTTCTTTTATTGCTCTCCTTATGGTCTCGTGATCCAGACGGCGTGCCTGGGGAGTCCATAATCTCAGGTGATCTCCTCTGTCGCTTGCAAAGTCGGTAAGGCACCCCTTCCCGTATTGCGATTTGTAACTCCATGATCCTATGGCAAAATATATGACTCATGAAATGGTGTCAACTCATCTCATGATAACTCACCGTTTCTTCAAGGCCTTATTTTCTGGTACATATGTTTCCGCCTGCAACCAAAGCTTTAGCGCTCCATTGTAGTCCGGGTCTTTGCTGTGTGTGTGTGGTGTCAGAACATGCATCAGTGCTTGGAATTTCAATTTGAATTACCTCTGCAAGTACTCCCGACCGAGGGAAACATACGCCATGGCAAGTTTCTTGGCTTTCTTGGGACTCAGTGCCCTCTCACAGTCTGCACTTTCTAGCGCTTTTTGGCTGTTTAAACTCGGCTGTAAGCAAAGGATAAAGATTTTCTCTGATTTTCCTCACTTTTCCTTTTCTGCTTTACGCAGCGTCTTCTTCAACAGCTTGTTCAATTCATCATGTTTTCTTATCAACAAAGCACGATGTTCATCGTCTTGCCGTTGACGTTCGGCTGCCCGTTCGCGCTCTTGACGCTCTAGTTCTTCTAGTCTTGCGCGCTCCTGAGCCTCACGTTCTGCCATTCGACGTTCGACCTCTTGTTGGACAGCGCGAGATATCTGAGGTTTAGAGACATTTATCCGAGCCAATACTCATATCATATATAAGCAAAAATACCCACTTTCTCATCAATGTCCATTTGGTCTTGTGCTTGCGGTCTGATAATTCTCTCATTGGCATTATCCCCATCACCAATAGAATAACGGCCAGCGCCATGGAATCCAAATGCTCCAACGCTTGGGGCTAACAAGCTTTGATAGATTGATCCGCCCATTGACACTCGTGATGAGCCAGGAATGGCACGGGGATTGACAGGAAGACGGGTAGCAGTAGGTGCTGCTGCTGCTGCTGCTATCTGGAAATTAGGTTTTGAAGCTGGACGGTTGTCTGCGCCATAAGATTAGTCAAAACTCTCTTATACCGGTGGTCTGCATACCTTTCTCATTCACTACGGGCTTATTCTCGATTTCCTTCGTACGGGAAGCAAAGCTAGATAGAGACATCATTAACTTATGACAATAAGAGAAGTAAATGCTAACTTGAGAGTGTTTAAGGTGTCCTGCCTAAACTTCATTCCAGGTGCTAGGTTGCATATAAGCAAACCAACTGAAGATCCGCCAAGTGCATGCTGAAGGATACGCGTGAGTTTTGAATCACGGTATGGTATTCGTGTCTGATTGGTATGAGTTAGCGAGAAAAGAATAAAATATCGAATAACAAACAGCGCCGGTATTCAAGGCATGAACAACTTGTCCAAGTACGGTCAAACTCTTATTGATAGCGGCAGACTCGGCCATTCTCCCAGGATCATTCCCAGTTAACTAGTTTGTGATCGAGTCAATTTCCTGCATGATGGATAATCAAGGCATACTTTATTATTCTCTGATCCTGCCAGGTCCACCAGATTAAATTTCCCTGTAAAAACTGCTCCACGCATTAAGAAAGATGGTGTAAACAGACAGCTTGGAAAATGGGATACCTCTTTGTTCAACAACATCTAACCTTGTCACCGTAATTGCCAGTATTGCATGGGAACGAGAGGAAGCATGATTGAGATTGGTTGCGCCAGTGGAACGAGATTTACATGCAAGTGAATAAAGCCTATCAAACTCTTGGAAGGAAGTGATCGGCTTGTCTGAAAGATTTGCGACTATAATCTTTCCCGTTGAATCCTCTCGGATGGGTAACTTGGGGGCCTAGAAACAAACGATGAGCAAGAGGTCAAACGTAATACAAACATTTACGTTTTCTCTTGGAACCAGGAGGTCGTACACCTCCTCTTTATAGATTTCCATGTAAGAGACTGTGAGTGAAACTGAACCTAGCTTCAACTGGTTCTTCTGCTCAACGAGAGCCTTTCAAGGCATAACATTAGTACTGTACATTGCGGCAGGGATTGTCTTGAACCTTACTTTCACAACTCGTGGGATGATACCAGGTTCCGATGAACTGCCTTGAATAGTATGCGTCTTGCCTGAACTTGTAACGCCATAGGCAAAAACGGTGCAGCTAGATCACAAGTAAAGAGATAAATGAGAACAGTGTCATCTCTAACGAAACTCAAAAAATTGGAAGGCTCTTAAATGGATGTATTCATTCTCTGTCACCGAACTATTAGCCAGACAGAGAATGAGGACACGTACTCTAGACCATTAAACACATGATCTACAAGAGGTCTAACTTCAGCCTCAAATATCTCCTCTTGAGAGGCAGATTGATCGTAGCATGAAGCGAAAGAGAACTTGAAGCGTTCGTTGGTGTTACGGAGGTTGGTAATGGAGATAGACCCTTCAGAAGATGAGACGATAACAGCATCATCGGGGTGCTCAGTGTTGATAAAGGGTCTAAGACGAGCAGCGACCTTGACCTTGGCAGCCATGATTGCGACACGCGCGAAATTCGGAATTGAACATACCGCGTCGTGTCACGTGATCGCGCGGGCATTGACACCACTGCGCCTCTATTGACAAGGGAGTACATAGAGTGGCGGACACACAGTTTGCATTATCGAATCAGATTACCCCGCAGTCATATGATTGACTGTGTTTGATCTTGATCTTGACTCGTTTCACAGTCAATCACTTCCACCCCTTTATGATATTTTTCTACCTTGAAGAATAATCCTATGGCCATCTCGCAAACCACACCGGCTTCAAGCAGCCTTTCGCGCATGTTGGGAGAGCACCTCAATTTTTTAAATACTCCACCGAGACACGCTTACAGTAAGACATCTTCTGAACTATGACATCTTCTGAACTATGACATCTTCTGGACTATGAGAATCTGTTAGGATTCCTGTCACAGGACCTGTTTTTGTATGGTAATTTGTAGGTACATTGCGGAAAGGTAATGACTTGGAAACTGTCTTATGGACAAGCACCTTAGAGGTTAGCTGCTCCCGACCTAAGTGGGTTTTGATCTGGCACTGGTGCACAGCATTTGCTGCGCGGCCCTGAGTCAATAGGCGGCTGTATAAATTTCGCAAGCGCCAAATCAGCGTAGTCCCGATAAGCGACAGCCATCTACACAACTTAATATTCACCGACCTAGATTTTTGCCACTGAACGTGTACCATACTGTACCATATCATGCAAGACAGTGGTTGGCCTATTTGGGGCCTACTTGGGACTGTCTTTGGAGTACGTCTTTCCGCACCCTGTGTTGTCCTCTTCTGACTCGAGCGCGCGCTTCAAACAGTCGATTCTGGAAGTTGCTTTGCTCTGTGTGGCTGGTTATATCCTCGCTCAAAAGGGTATTTTAGATAAGAGAACTCAGAAGGTATGTTGCCTTGGTTCCAGTTAACTACTGACGCTCAGCTCTCCATTCCAAGCACGTCAATCGATTGAATGTCTCCCTCTTCACTCCCTCACTGCTTTTTTCGAAAGTGGCATTCTCCTTGACGCCAGGTAAGTCTTTCCCAACCTTCTGAACCAACGTACTTACCCAATGTCTGCAGGAAAGCTAAAAGAGCTATGGACGATTCCCGTTGTTTTTGTGATCACATCCGCTGGTTCTCTCGCCGTTGCTTATTTGTTTGGTTCTGTTCTGCGACTCCGAAAGTCTCAGAGGTGAGGCATCTTCTACACACTCTATTCTTTCTCACTTTCCACTCACAGGAGTTTTGCTATGGCCGCTTCCATGTTCATGAACTCAAATTCCCTTCCGATAGCGCTCATGCAAAGCATGGTGTATTCAGTGAAAGCCTTGCATTGGGGTGATCAAGACAATGAAGATGCCATGCTTGCTCGTGCGCTCACCTACCTTGTCACTTACTCCACCATGGGTATGATGGTATGTTATCATATTCAAAATTGTGTACGTCTATTAAACATTTCCCCAGCTTCGCTGGAGCTATGGCGTGCATCTTCTCTCGCAAGCAGATACAGACGAAGCTCTACGGTTAGATGTGGATCCGAGTAGCTCTGAAGCTACACCGCTACTGCATGAGGCATCAAACCACACTGCACTTGACAACTTCAACCAGCGAAGCACACAAACACTCGCTTTATCACACAGTTCTTTATCAACCACAGATGTCACATCATCCTTGGTCGATCAGTCCTATGCTCCGGTCATCCTCACACAAGGCGGCCGTACTCTTTCACCCCCTCAGGCACACCGGGGGCCAAGGTATTTTACATCATTTCCCAACACCCCAGTCTTCTCTCGTTCCGAAACGTCCGACTCAGATATGTCAGACGACGAAGAGCACCTGAATTTCCCCGCTGGAAATATTCCCGTCAGGCGCATACGTATTCCCGGAAGTCGCATCTTACGCCGTATTCATGTCTTCTCCACCAAAGTGAATACCTTCATGACAGTTCCCATGTGGGCGGCTCTTGCCTCGATAATTGTAGCCTGCGTACAACCATTGCAGCACGCTCTGGAAGTACACATACAGCCCATAAAGTTTGCGCTCAGCTCGGCTGGGAGTTGCTCCATTCCTCTCACCCTTGTAGTTCTCGGTGCTTACTTCTATGTTCCGAAGCCGGAGGATGAGTCGCTCGCTATGGTCCGCATCGTCAAGCCCCGCAGGAGCGACGCGTCCCTGATGCAGAGCGTGCGAAGGATTTTTGTTCTTCGAACAAATAAAAGGGGGAAGAGTCGCGCAGGGATTGTAGATACGAACGACGTCGAGAGAAGGCCCGGGGAGACGAAAACGGTGGTGGTTGCTGTGTTGTCGCGTATGGTACTGGCCCCACTGATTCTCCTGCCGCTGCTTGCACTCTTCATGGCATCTGGAGCTAGTGCCGTGTTTGAAGAGTGAGTTTGGTTTTTCTTACATTCAGTCAAACGACGCATGGTATTGAGCTTCATTGACAGTCCGGTATTTGCGTTAGCCAACGCGTTGTTGATCACGTCCGCTCCGGCCTTGACTTTGGCGCAGGTATGTGTAGTATGCTGTTTCTTACGTTACGTTGTACCCATTCTCGATGCAGATTACACAGGCCGCTACTGGAGATGCCTTTGAGCGACTTATCTCGCGGACAATATTTTGGGCATACTGTGTGGTTACTCCGTTCTCTACCATTGTTGCTGTCGTGATAGGGCTTCTACTCGCAAAGATCCAGCGTGTCTGACCAATTCCCTGCTCTGAGCTGTTTTCTTTTTCATCTTTCACCCCTGGATATATCATATACGACTATGACCTCCAAGTACGTCCAGCTTTGATACTCACCTCACTACATTAGTAGCCACTGATCTGTCAATCTATGTAACAGCTTCGGACTCTACCAGTCTTAATGTGAACGTCTATACAGGGCCCTCCTTTCTTTTCATTGTTACTTGTATATCTATACTGTTAGTGTCCATTCGCCTGCGCCTCAAGACGTTACATAAATGCTCTCGCACGTCAAGACTTTCTTTCGTGTCCAAAGCAAACCCTTGCGGAAAGTTATGCTGCCCCAATCCAATGTTGTATGTGGAGACAACAAAGACAGAGGTGGATAGCGTTGGAGTCTGCGATGATCCTCCAGGAACCAGCTTTAAGAGCGAGACAGTACGACTTCGACACGTTTAGCAAATATATAGAAGTTACAATAAATATTTGGCAGTTGCTGGCTGCTGTGGCTGTGGCTGCTGTGGCTGTGTTGCTCAGGTGCGGGGGGCAATTTTTAAAACACCGCTCTGATAAAACCCTTTGTGACCGCCATCCACTCAAGCTTCCAACACCAACCACCTCAAGCACTACCATTTCTAACAATCAAGACTTTATTTTCTCTACTGTTCTATATACAGAGTGTTATGTCTACAAATTTGGACAGGAGCCTCGATGAGGTTCGCTTTCGAAATGATAGAGGCACCCTGAAAGCATCCTCAAGGCGTTCTACTCAATAGGTGATTGCAACTCGAAAGGTTGGACGACGTATATCTCGTCGTGGTGCGAAAGGGGCCTTAATTGGTTCCTCACCGCCTGCCACTGCGCGTGCGCGCGTTCGATCAGCCAATGTCTCCCCCATTGTCCAAACTTCCGTGGCTCCTCAAAACGCGGACAAGATAATCGTCTCCAACTTACCGATAGACGTCAACGAATCTCAAATAAGAGTACGTTGTCTTGCAACTTTCACCGCGTAAGTTCGACCCCTAACATGACCATCGTTACTTAGGAACTCTTTCAAACTATGATCGGCCCTCTCCGAGAAGTTACCCTCACGTACGACGCCACCGGCCGGTCCAAAGGAGTTGCTTCGGTGTTTTTTCAAAGAAAAGGAGACGGTACCAAGGCATACACGCAGTATCACAATCGTCTCATTGATGGGAGTTAGTGTCCAATTTCCTCTTCGGCTCACCCTCTTCCCCACCCCACCTAGCATGCGTTGCTTCGAGTTCCCCGTGCCGCGAGTTTGGTGTAGATTCCTAGTTCCTCGGTCAACATCGGTCATCGATATATGCCACCCCGCCAGCATAGCGGTTGTCCACAGTCCATCACCAGTTAACGCCATCTTGCACATTTATTTCGTTGATTTTCATTTGAGAGGATGTTTTCTTGATTACTCGGTCCCATTCGATCGTGTTTTTATCGTCGACCATTTATCCTATCCTTGGAGGGTTCACCGTTGGCAGGAAAGCCCGACCGGAAGGTGGCGGTCCCTCTGGCATGCGGACCTCATTGGTTCGAACCCTTTTTCAGAGCGGGAACGTTGTGCCTTTTTGGGCGAACGTGGTCACCCGCTCGTCCGCTCTCGATCACTTTTTCATCTTGGATGAAGTGGTATGTTCAGGCCCCGTGGTCTCAGCAGATATTATCCTGCGGTGATGCGCAGGTGGCCACGAGTATCACACTGGTCGTGAGTGGTGGGTTGCCGAGGCTGTGGGGGCAATTTCTTTTGAAATTTGGGATGCGTTGAGCTAGCTTGTTTCTTGGTTGTCCTCGATTGTTTTTCATCGGACGCATGTCGCGACATGGTCGTTATATGGACCCAGGCTCTCTTAGGTCGCGGTGCACGGAGAACACGAAGCAACGCATAACTCTGGAATCATCTTCCACCCCTTACGTTCATCTTTTCTACTTTCCCCTGCAGCTAAACTCGAGGCTGACCATCAATGTTTGTTTGTTTCTTATTTCTTCACGTTTCCCCGTCTTTTACTGCTTTCATCCACCACCATTCCACCCTTTTCCATCTTTCGTCTTCTTTTCTTTAAATTGAACAGAACGTCCCATGAAAATTGAGATCGTCCTCGATCCCTCAAAGCCCTTACTTTCACCTTTGGCTGCCCGGGTGACTGCGGCACCTACAATTGAGAACGGGACGGTCGAAAGGTTAGTATAATTGTACTGTACTATCTTATGATGTCCTGATCATGTTTTCGTATAGTAATCCTGCTGTTGGTCGGGGTGTCATCGGCAGACGTGGTGGACCCAGAAGGGGTAGGGGGGGCAGGAGGCAAGGTAATGATCGACCCATGAAGACTGTCGAGGATTTGGACGCAGAAATGGAGGTTGGCACTCGTCGTTCTCCTCACTACTTACTATATCTTATTAATTGTAAACCATAGGACTACACTGGAACGGCGCCTGCCACCACAGCAGCCTCGGCCTAATCATCCACAATAACTTTTCATGATGCTCTTTTTTTCTTTAACTTTTTTTCCCACCCTGTTGCGTCGAGGACCCGGACGCTGATATTAAGTGCCTCGGGAACTGCTTGTGCTATCACGTTTCCAACCTCCAAAGTCTTCTGTCGTACATAGGTATCCCCTTGTATTCCTTTTCACGATGAAAATGGCTCGCAATCCCACACAACTCGTTCTCTGTTCGAAGGATGACAAACGATGCTGCACCAATCTCTCCCGATCATCGTACATTCTTCTCCGATCCCGAGTGAAAAGGTCTGATGTATCGAACAGTGTACTACTACATCCCTTTAGGTAAACACAGACCAACATATATATATCATCGTAAGAACGAACGAGTGTAATTTCCAAAATTTTGCATAGACTACTAATGGAAACGGTCATGAATGAGCGTAGAGGGAAGGGTATCGAGGTCGACATTGTCGACATTGGGTGAGAACGGCCTGGCCTCTGAAGTGGAACCGCAGCAAAAATGACTACTAACATACAATCATGGGATAAAGAATAGGTGATAGTAAGGGAACCAGTAAATGTCCATACCGACGTGGTGACTCGCCACCGCCAAATACCATACGGGTATTATAAGATCCCCTACCCAGGTCATTCAAAGTCTGTGGCTCGGCACAGCCCAGAACAAAAGTGTCAAGGCGGCAACAATAGTCGCGACAAGGATGGATACCCATATGGCTCGCCCGAGCAAAAGTTTTCCCACGTAAGGCTCCTTTATAGTGAGCGTTCGGAATGGAGTTGTCTCGGACTGGCCGAGAAAGACAAGAATAGGATCAAGTTCATATTGGTGCGAGATTAGGAAAAGGATGGCAAGTGAGAATGGAATAAAAAGCTGCGTGGATAATGTTAATTCAAGGCTGTACACTGAGAATAGTGGTGATACGTACGAAAAAGCGTCTGGATTTTGGTTGGACATCGAGGAATACAAGGGCGAACGCTGTGCTTAAACCAGCCCAGAGGACAAGGAGACCAACTACTAGCCTCACAAGTGCACTGACAGGGGTCAAGTTTCCAAAAGCTTTCGCCCTCAAGAAGCGAGGGAAGGCATCTTGCTCCATGGCCCTAAAACAATATTCTTTCTGAGCATGAAACATGTCAGGCACCTGTGCAAGGGCTGATGCTTCGATCTCGTATTCTGGGCTGGTCGTATTCGGCAGCTGCGTACTAGAGAGTGGAAACGAGTGAATGCGGAGCGAAGGGGGAAGGTATATTTCGTGCGAAGGTTGGTTTGGAGGAGGGGGTGCAAGATAGCGGAAGAAAATACGCTCCGCGGACGAGATGAGGTCAACTCTCGTGATCGCAGATGAGCGGGGGATGATTGTAGGTGCGCGAGAAGCGCGTTTCGAAGAAAGGGAGTGGCGTGCGCGGAGTTGGGAAAAGGGTGTCAAAGAACGCCCCGGCTCGCGTTCCTTGTCATCGGCGGAAATCGCCACGGCTGGACCAGGGCTGATGGACCTCGCTCTTTCAGGTTGGGGCTGGGGCGAAACAGAGGATGGTCCCGCTTTTGCGAGTGCGGCTTTTTCAGCATCTGAGATCATCTCCCCCGTACTTGTGGTGCTGTGCTTGGTAGCTGCTCCGGGGTTTATACCAATGACATTTCCATAAATGCTGCCACGTTTGCGAGCGTAGTCCCAGTACTGTGGCCATTCGTCCTTGATAGCACGTCCTGACTTGCGGACGTCCTTGAAGTACGCTCGGCAGAGGTTTTCATGCTGTTGAACGTCTAGCCAGAAATCCAGAACGTCTTCCTGTCCTTCACGCTGTAAAAAGAGATAGAACATGAAAAGATCTACAGGTGGTCGGGTACGTCGCGACAAGACCTCGGTGAATGAAGGTAACCTGGCAAAAAAAGAGTTAAAATATTGGAAAGAGTAGTAGTGTATAATGAGTACCTGCTACGCCTGTCCACCGACCAGTCATCCAGTTGCGCTTGAGTTTCCATCGCATGGAAGAAAGGATGGTGATAGCGGAGAGGGAATTTGCCAGGGAAGCCGTGCGCTTGTTTACACAATGTTTGGGGCTGATGCGTGAGACGCTCGACTCTCACGGTCCAGCGAAGCCATGTCCGTCCTCGCAAAGGCCTTGTCACCAACAATCAGGGAAATTAGAGTCTTTCTGTCTCAGTCGGGCCAAGCATCTACAGGTACACGGTGTGTGTGTGTTGCATTCGTACGGCTTTTTAACGTGTTTAATGTCGCATAGGCAATTTATACAGACGTCATACCCTCTACTGAAGAAGAATAATCCTGACCTTCCGGTCCTAATCCGGGAAGTTCAAGACACTCCAGCTCGAGTGTTTGCGAGATTTGGCATGTCCTACACCCTTGAGGGTTATTTGTCTTTGTCTGCTCATTCTTTGGTTCTTAGAGCATGGCGTTGAGAAGCATGTCGAACTAGATAATCTTTCTTCTGCAGACGTCGAAAGAAAGGTATCAGAGTTGTTGACTGTTTGAACGGAATATTTGCGAATAGACAAAACGCGTATGTATTTTGCTTATTACGATATGACTATACTCACCGAGTGACTGTTCTTTAAGCTTTGTTGTATCTTTACCTACAAATAACTCGATATCCAATCAATTCGAAAGATCCCATACATATCAAGGAAGCACCATGACGTTCGTCGTGAAGATCAGAGCAAGAACAGTGCTTTGTTCACTATAAAATAACGGAGATACAGGTCTCGTGGCCGTGGTCTATCCGCCGAGTTTTTGCCACATCTGAGCAAAGCGGCATTACTAGCTTGAAGTTAGCAACCTCCTTGAAATAAGTCGACACTTCCCAATGGTATGCAGGTCAATGACAACATTAGTTTTTGGTAAAATCAAGCATAATTCATTTCCCCGGTTCACGAGTCTTGTGACACCGACACTATTTTTCAACAATCTTCTCAGTCACTTCCGGTATACCTGTTTCCTCCGATAAGTTTCCACGTCCAATTAACCTGTTTGCGTGGTTCTGTAATTCCCCATTTACTACTCGAACGAATACAATATCCATGTGGTTAAAAATTAGATGCCAATACGACTCGTGTGGTCGCCTTAGTCAATCTTCCCCTACATGATTGGGTAATTTACAACCACCCTATCACTGCTCGTAGTTTGTAATTATAACTAGTAGACACCGCATCACCAAGCACTGTCACTGTCCCCCTTGCACCATTCCTTCTCATAGAGAATCAATGATGTGAGGTCCTCCGTTCGTTGCAGGATTATGCCCCCACTATCCTCGTAATTGATAATTATTGAACGAGGTCTGATTCTTTATGATGGACAGATCATGAAAACGAGACATCACATGTCAGAGTGCACATGTCCGAGTTTACTGATAAAACGGTCCTGGTTGACAGATGATCTAGAGGATTCAGACGAACCGCTTACGATAGATGTAGTCGCATAACGTTGAATTGTAATTCTGGGTAGTGAGTTTGACGCGAATCTTGTCAGGTCTTGAAGTCCGGTTCGATTATTAACCCTGACTAGTATAGATACAACTATAACAGATGCGAGCTCAGCAAACATATATTTGGCAGTATACTAAAATGTCTGTGTATGCTCACTTATGCTTAACTCTAATTCCTCCGCATCTCATTGATGATTGTTTTTAAACCCGAGTTCATATCATTTATGCGGAGAGGTCAAGAGCGTGAACTTTTTCATGAAGAACAGTTAAGTTTGAGAAGGCTGCAAAAAAACTATCTGCCAACTGGACTCAGAGCCCAAACTGGAACAGCTATTCCAGGGTCGGTCTATTAGATGAAGATATTCAGGCTTTGAATTCGCCTCTGGGAGAGTCTAATAAGACCTTATAAAACTAACGTCCTGTTAAAATAAAATCTATAATGGGAGATAGTTCAATCAATATCGGGTGCACCTCACCTCACTGCTCCCTACACCTTGGGCTGAGGCAGTGGCGAATCGACTTTCAACCTTTTCATCTGTGCCTCCCCATAGCGTGGTAC
>QFEC01011457.1:0-10702 GCA_003316585.1 Gomphus bonarii | reverse complement strand
TATGGAAAGTTCTGGAAGGTTATGGAAAGTAATAGAAGGTTATGGAAAATAATATTAAACGTAAAATGTAAAAGTTTTACATACTGTATAGTGTCTCGTTAACTTCTATCTCAATTTTAATTAATAACACACATTTTTTAACACTTAAACTTTGTAGGACAAAAGTATGGTAATAAGAGTAAATATATATTAGAGATATTTATTTTAACTTCTAAAAAAGATATATTAGGTACAGCAGCTAAAATAGTGGGTATAGTGGCAGGAACAACTGTAACAGCTAGAAATATTATTGACGGTGTACAATCTATAACTAGTGGGAATAGTTCAAGTAATAATACCACATTAACAGGTAAATGGAAGGTTATGGAAGGTTATGGAAAGTTATGGAAGGAAATCAATAAGAAACAACAACAACTGACAATGAATCCCAAGCTGAACCCTGACACACTGCTTCTCACCAAATATGGTTGTATTTCCTTTTTCTCTTCACTAGTAGCTCAGGGGATACAAGATCTATAAGTACTATAAGTGTATGTAGTTAGTACTCTACTGGATAATTGTCTACCAATTATTCTCTCCTTGTGCAGACCGGTGCTCAATCAATTAACTAACTAAATCATTACTTTGCTACTCTACACTCATTTTTTGAGTTCTGGATCACTCCAGATAGGTCATAGTCATATTAGCCTTATTGCTCACAAGTTTCCAAGCACCACAGACTACAAATCTAATTGTTATTAGATTTATAGTGTTCCCAGAAATCACCACCAAGCTCTCAGTACCGGCGCTAAAGTGCCAGATTGACCAGAAAGCCTCCGCAGAGTTCTATTGCCAGAATAATAGATCTTTTCCAACTACTGAGAATATATTAATAGAAATATATTAGCTAGGACCTCACTGGACCATCCAATCTCTGCAATTAACCCCAACACCAATGTGGTGTGAGGTCCCAGTGTAATGACTTTGGCCTGTTAGATAATGAGCAAAATTGTGTCTTTTTATGAAAATAATGATTCTCACAAGTTCTATGACAAGATAACAAGCTCATTTGTTCAAGACTCATTTGGGGTATGCTAAAGAATGTTACTACAATTTTTGTGGTAGCTCTGACCCATTTGGTGTGCATATCTGCACATATTTGACTGTTTTTGACTGATCTCAACAACAATGAGCCTATATGGCCAGCTGTTTCTATACAATGTTCAAGCCTGATCAGTGCTATTTTTCAAAATTTATTTCACAATTTTATTTCCATTTTATCAAGTTATATTATCTTTCTGACCAGTTTCCTCCAAGACAAAGTGCCTGTATGGAAGTATTTCATCACCAAAGACCCAGGACACCATCTACAACAAAAATATCAATAATAGTAAAGCATTATTGTATCTGGTACTGGCTATCAGATAGAATAATACTTTCCTTTATTTGTATAATTGAAATTAGCTTCTACTTACTCTTAATAGGTATCTGAACCCAAGGCGCTTACAAGTACTAAAGTTGAATTTCATTCAAAGTTTCTCAACCATTTTCCTTCTCCCACACCAAATTCTATTATACAAAAACAACATGAAATCAATCTACCTTTTCACCTCTTTAATTTCCATCATGTCTGAAAGCTCAAATTGTTGTAGTTCAAAAGTCCCACTCAATTGGGATTAACTAAAGTGCCCATACCATCAGCATACATCATAGGGCTGGCATGTGTCTGGCCAACCATCCTCCTTATGAAAACACTTCATTTTTTGAGCTGGAGTATCATTAGTGTTGTTAAGTCTGTAATTAAGAGTTGATTTGGGGTGGTAGATAGTTTCTAACTAAGAATGATAATTGGTGAATTGAGTGGGGTATTTGTCTGGGGATGTATGCTGTGCTATCTCTGTGTAACTGTCTAATGACTTGTATTGGTGAATATGGCCCTTTAGTGCCTGTACCAAGAGGTTGGCTCTGGGATCTGTGGGGAAAGTAAAATTGATAACAAATCGATTATTGAACCTGTGTGCTCAAAACATTGTGAGACACTTCTGATAGTAACTAAGAACTTCTCTGATTTAATTCAGGTCTTGAATGATGAGCCTTCAGTGGGAATTGTGATATTGATGTAAATGAAGTGCCTGTGAAGACAAGGAGTGATTCTGCTTTATGGGCAAGAAGAACTAGTTCTTTTACTATGTCCTAAGGTACTACTTATACAGAGTTGCTGTTTTGACATGCTATGAGTGAGAAAGAGAAATTAGCTACTTTGGGATAGACACATTGATACTCCATGCTATATGTATCACTGCATTGGATATTCCCCTGTTTCTGATTGGTATCCCTTGAAAATGCTTGATGCTTCTCTTGTGGGGATAATACAACTTTTTCACAGTAGTTTGCAGAAGTTCAGGAGATTAAACTATATTTTACACTCCTCAGTGGTTGTCAACACTGAGGAGAGAGGGCATATGCAGGTAGTGTCTCACCTGCATATATGCATAAACTGGCCCTTTAGCACCAGTCAAGCGACCATATAGTAAGTGAGGGCACCAAGCAACTGTCTGGGTGGTTCTCACTGAATTGTGGGGTTGCACCCATAATCTTGAGGCCGAGGCAGAATGGGTGCCATGCCTGGTAGTGTACAACAAAACAAAGTGAGAATTCATGAACAGATGAAAGGAAAAATACAAGAAAATTCTTAAAAATACTATAACATATAAGGAACTGTTCTTGATAGTTTTTGGAGTGAAAAAGTCAGGTATATTAAGTTTGACACTCTCAGAGGTGGTATAGTGCATATATGCACCCTACATCTCTTTGCTATGTGTGCTTGTTATTCCTTTGGTTCCATTGAGTCTGGGTGACATCTGTTGGTTCCAATAGAGTAGCTGATGCCCGTGGCTGCATATATGCATCCATCTCTCCCCTGTCTCAGCTCCTAAGTCCTCTGGTCCTCTTGTATGTTATTTCTATCTTCCTTCTCTCTTATTTCCACTGTGACTGCTGTCTGTATGCTCTGGGGTTGACCCTGTGTGTTGCTTCCATTCCATCCATCCCCTAGCTGCCCAGGCACCTCTTTGCCCTGGGGCTAAAGTGCCATAGCCATGTGGTATCTAAAATGTTCTGTATCTATGGGAAATGAAGCTATTGACCTGATTATTTTTGGGGATTGTGAGTATTTATCTCTACTTGGGTTCTGGGCACATATACTAGGTGAGAGAGTCTGTGTTCTTTCTAACTATCTGTTTTTGTGGTATTGCTGTATTTATTGTATATACTGTGAGAATGTGAGTGTTTTATAACAAAGTCCAGAGTCATAGATGTGGTGACTGGAGGGATTCTGGAGTAGTCCAAGCTGTCAAAGTTGAACTGGGTATGGAGTTGAGAGGACTTGGCTTCAACTTACATATGTGTTACACCCTCTTACATTGTCTTGTCCTTGTATTTATGGAGATGTTACAGAGGGAGATTATGGAGTGATTTCATGGAGATAACAAGGAGGAGACTAAGTTGATATTTGAACTAGAGAACTAGCTACAAAGATATGGAGGTTTATATACATTCTGGGACATGGTATCAAAATGGAACAGGGTCATCTGAATATGGGAGGGGAACTACATTAGGATACAGGAATCCTATAAGGAGAAAGTGCATTGTGTGGAACTATGGAATATACTAGAAAATGATGCAAGGGATGATGGAGGTGTGACATGGAAGTCTGTGTGTCAGAGTGATGATGTGGTGACAATGACAGAATGGAGTGTCATGTGCATGGAGATCACATGAGGAGCTTAGAGGAGACATGTTGGGTGTGGAGTGCTCCAGAGGAGTGAATATGGCTTGGGTGTGACCTGGAGGTGGATGACTAAGGGCACTAAGATGGAGATTTGTTGGAGGGGATCTAGGATCTAACAGTACCTCCCCATTAGGGCTGAGCCTTGAGGCCCTATAGTAATTAAGATGGAAATTGCCATGGGAAAGGAGGTTAGTGCTAGACTAGAAATATATATAAGGACATAGCATTTCTGTGTCTGTTTGAGTATGCTCACAAACACCATCCATAACAATAAAAACAAAAGAGCAACTCTGAGATGCTGGAGGAAGAAATGTACCGGCTGCAGGAGTGTATAAAATGGAGGAAAGAGCAAAAGGCTTTTTAGAGGCAGAGGTGGCCAGATGGAGGGCTGTGGAGGAGGCAAAGAGGCTGAAGGAGGAGAGGAAAGGGCAAGAGGAGGTGGAGCAAAGAGAGATGGAGGAGCAAGAGAGGAAGGCTACTGAGGGGGTAGCTGTGAGGGTGATACTATTGACAAGGCCACAATAACAAGATACTCCAATATTATGAGCTGATAAGGGATATTCCACCTGGTGTAGTGGTAATCCTAAGGGTATATAGAGTTTACCACTGATAAATACATGTAAATCTCAGCTGGTGTAGTGGTAATCCTCAGAGATCAAACTGTGGAGTTACCATCACACCAGTCACAACCCTATGCCTTACTCTGGCACTTATTACATAATAAAGATGCAAATATAAATGGGAAAAGATCAACTAAATCCTGACATTGCCCCCCTCTCCATGCATGATGTCTTGGCATGGGTCTTTGAGAATAAACTACCACCCCTTCCAGAAGTTTTTACAATCTTACTTAACAATGAATTTTTTGTTTTGTTTTAATAATTATACCTCCATCCCAAACCTATCCGTTTTACTTATACCTATTTTCCTGGCTCAAATGGGCCTTGGAGGATAGATTCAATGGAAACATCCCCTGAGATACCCTTTCAGGGCTTCCCAGAATGAAGAGTGGATGGAGGTTTGGTTTGACTTGATCATCACCCCATGATACAGCAGGAGGGTGAAAGAGTAACCAGGGTCAACATTGCTGGAGGTTTGGAACAACACCATCTCTGCATACTCCCCTGCAGCATTGCAAGACCTTCTCCCAATGAAACCCTCAAACATAAAGGGGGTGGAGGATGTGCCTAGGAATAATGGGTCTCCAGTCTTGTAGGGCTGATGGATTATAGGTTTCTTCTGCCAGGGAAGGGATAGAATGGGTTTGGGTCAGACTGACATGTCATAAAGTCTCTTGATTCATCTATTATCCCTTGGTTAGAAGGACCAGTGCAGTGATAAGGGGTAGGATTTGAGAGGGATGAGGCTCTGCTGGCTGGGGTGGATTGACATGCTGTAGTGGTAAGGGTAACCGTTATTGAAGTGAGTGGAGAGAAGGTCGATAGTGAGTGTTTATATAAGTGTTGAGTGAAATGAATAAGGTGTCAGGTGGAACTTTGCTTATTTTTGGGGTTTGAGTGTCATGTGCTCAGTTCCTTCCTTCTGTCCAATCAAAGAGATGCTGTTTAGGAGTTTCTTTAGGGTTTGAAAGGGGAGGGTGGCATATAGGGTAGCTGATATACAGTGTGGAGCCTCAGGGTTTTGCTGATGAAACTCTTTGATAAGTTACTTTTCTCCAGACATCCTTCACAAGTAGCCAGAGGTCATTTGCAGCTTCATAACCCTTCCAGCAGACTAAGTACTCTAGTCATCTGCAGTGAACCCTGCTATCTGGGATCTTCTTGACTTTGTACTCAGGGACTCCATCTCAGATAACAGGAGGAGGGGGGGTTGAGCATGTTGTTCTTGTATTGGATCCTCTTGGTAGGGATGTAGGAGATTAACAGAGAAGATGGGATGGGTGCAACCAAAGGATGGTAGAAGTTGGAGGCCATAGGCATTCCATGATACAATCTTGTTCACTACATAAGGACCCAACCATTCATGATCTAACTTCTTCACTGGGAAAGTGGTTGTAATGTTTTGTGTATTTAGCCAGACCTTATCACTGATCTTGCATGTGGGGGTAGCCTGATGGTGTAGGTCATAGAATTGTGCCATGTCATCTGCAGCCTTTGACAGGGCTGAGCATGTTTTATTGGTGGCCATCTCCATGTGAGTGGTGAATTAATCCAGTGTTTCTAATCAGGTCTCTCAGGTTGGTTCTAGTCCAAGTCTTGGATGCTGACTGCTGTCAAGCATGAAGGGGGTGGTCTGTGTTACAGAGTGGATCCAATTGTTGTATGCAAATTCAGCAAGAGAGATCCATTCAGTCATCTTGACATTGATTGACAAAGAGTTGGAGGCATTGCTCAATTTCCTGATTGACCCTTTCTGTTTAGCCATCAGACTGCAGGTGGTAGGCTATGGAGGCTGCAACCTTGATACCTAAGAGCTTGTATAGTTCTCACATGAACTGGGAGACAAATTGGGTGTCATGGTCACTGATGACCTCCTCTGGTAGACCATGGAGCTTCCACACATGATCATGGAATAGTTGGGCAATCCCTACTGATTTTACATCTGAAATGGTGGGTATGACATGTGTGCATTTGGAGAGGTGGTCTACTGTGACAAGCAGAGCATTGTAGGCATGACTGATGGGTAGTTCTATGATTGGGTCAACAGTGATGACTTGCCATCTGTGGTCTGGAATGTGATTGGGGAGGAGCTTACCAACAGGGGAGGTGGGGAAGGTTTTGTCCTATTGCAAGGGTCACAAGCCTTTACATACTTGGCAATGTACTGTCCCATGCCTGGCCACCAGTAACTCCAAGATACAAGTTCTGTTGTATTCCAGTGACCAGGATATCCAGTGAAGCTTGCATCATGGTATGCCTTGACAATGTCATACTGTAACTTAGAGTCAAGAGGACATATACCTTGTTATGGTGAAGGATAAGACCATTTTCTTCTGCTCACTCTTCTCCTTGGAGGTTTCCAGAAGTCCCAAGTTCCTTCAGAGCCTTGACAACCTTCACATATTGGTCTGTACACTCCCTAACTCTGTCAAGGAATTTGTTAGCTTTGCCATTAACTAGCTGTGCACCAGTTGCATTAACATGAAACATGTTGGGGTTGAGCAGAATTTGGTTCTGATTATCTTCCTCCCCCCACTTATGATCTACCCAACTTGAAAGTGCATCAGGGTTAGCTGAGTGGTGGCCAGGATGGTGGATCAATTCAAAAGCAGAGTGAGAGAGAGGTAGAGTGACCAGTGAGCTTGGTGGCAGTTAAGAGTTTGTGCAGAATGAAAGTAGGTGAGGTTTTGATGGTCATTCAGGATCTTGATTTTGTACTTGGTTCCCTCTAGGATATGATGCCATTCCTTCAAACCACAGATAACTGAGAGTAACTCCTTATCATAGATAGCATAGTTGTGCTCTGTGTCTGAAAGGCTCTTTGAGACAAAGCCAATGGGTCTTCACTTCCCATCATCACAGAGTTGAGAGAGTACAGCACCAGTTACATATGCTGAAGCATCAGTTTCAAGGTGAAAGTGCTTGGTCTGATCTGGGAGGACAAGGATGGGGGTAGAGGTGATAAGATTGTATGCTCTAAAATCTGTGAGACACTTATAAATGTAACTGATAACTTCTATGAATTTATTCAGGTCTCTAATGATGAGCCTTCAGTGGGAATTTTGGTATTGATATGAGTGAAGTGCCAGTAAAAGCAAGGAGTGGTTCAGGCAATATAGCATGAAGAACTGGTTTTTTCTTGTGTCTAAACACTATTTATACAATGTTGTGATACTAATTGTATGTGAGTGAAAGAGGAAATAAGATGCATTGGGACAGGAGTGATTGTGTTCCATGCTATACATATCACTGTGCTGTATATATGGGCCCTGCTTTTGATCAGAAGGTTCTGAAAATACTTGAGCTTCCTTTTCTTATATGTTTTTTGGTTTCTCTATAGTTCTCCTGAGTCTGAGACATTTGATGCAGTCCCAATGAGGTAGATGGCACTGGGAGGTGCATATATGTGCTCCCTTTTGTTTCTCTCCATTTTTAATTGATCTGGACCTTATCCATGTCATTCCTCATTTGTTTCCCTTTGATTTCCACTGTCTCTACTCTCTCCATGGTCTCAGGGTGGTCTCCTATCTCCCTTCCATTCTCTCTGTCCTTTAGCCACCCAGGTGCCTATCACTCCAGGGGCAGAATCCCATAGCTGTGAAGTATCTAAAACAGTGTAGAACTACAAAAAATAGAGGTAAATGTTTGCTTTCTTTTGTAGATCCTTTATATCATTGAAAGGTTTTGTATCATGTGCATATACTGAGTCTGGGAGTCTGTGTTCTTTTCTACTGACTGTGTTTTTAGCTATTTTTGACTATACAAATGTTAACTGTTAAGTATTTACAACAGATCTCACTTCAGTTACATTGCATGGGGTTGGCCAGTCATGTACTCCTGCTACCTTCACTGGATCCATGGCTACCTTTCCTTCTGAGAGAATGAGTCCAAGCCCACCTCCAGCTGTTCAAATACACATTTCTCCAGTTTCAGGTATAGGTTGTTGGAGAGAGGTATCTCAAAGACTCATCACACAGTTTTCCAATGGACTTTGAGGGATTTCATGAAGATGATTATATTGTCTATAAACACTACCACCACTCCTTTATCAATGAGTTCCTTGAAGACTTCACTCATCATCATCTGAAAGGTTGCTAGGCTGTTGGTGAGGCCAAAGAACATCACCAGTGGTTCATATAGACCCTGGTTGGTCCAGAAGGCTGCCTTCCATTTGTCTCCTTCTTTTATGTGTACATTGTTGTATCCCCAGTGGATGTCTAGCTTGGTGAAGTGTTTGGCTTTAGCAGTGGAAACCTTGTTTATGATATCAGGTACAAGGGGTAGGAGGTAGGCATTCTTGATTATTATGTTATTGAGTTTTCATTAGTCTTGCACAGAACAAAGGCTGCTATCCTTTTTCTTCACAAAGAAGACTGGAGATGCCATAGGTGATTTTGTTAAGGTTGTGTATAAATGCAGGGATAGATGACTCAGGGTGATTCTCCACTACTGTAACTAATTGTAATGATTTTTGTTCTTGAAAATGTCTTGTTATTCTAGTAAAAAGAGTTCCAGAAGCTTTCTGGTCAATCCAGCACTTTAGTGCCGGTACTGAGAGCTTGGGACTGGTTTGTGAGGGTGATGCTATTGACAAGGTCACAACAACAAGATACTCCAATATTTCATGAGCTGATAAGGGGGTTTTCCACCTGGTGTAGCAGTAATCCTCAGTTTATACAGTGACTCACAAAACTAAGTCAATGTTTGGTGCTTTTGGACTATTCATTGAACAGCTTTGAATGTAAAACATATATGAAAAAGGTGTTGGTGCATCAAAGAAAGAATCTGATCAGGGCTATGCAACCATTAAGATATTATATAATTCCAATCAGGGTGATGAAGATATGGGCAATTTAAATCAAGGGCCCATTGACTCAGTTTTGTGAGAGGGTATCAGAGAAATAGTAAGTTGCAATTCTAGTACTTGGTATTGCCCCCCTTACCCTTAATTACTGCATCAAGTCTTCTAGGCATACTCTCTATCAAATTCTGACACACCTCTGGTGGTATGTTATTCAATACCTCCTCTACTCTCTCCCAAATTTGCCAAACTCCCTTGGGTGGTGTTGGATACTCCTTAAGCCTGTTTTTTGCATGATCCCAGAGGTGCTCAATAGGATTCAGGTCTGGAGACTGTGCAGGCCAGTCAAGGAGAGTGATATTGTTGTTTTCCATCCAGTTCTTGGCCTTCTTTGACTTGTGCTTTTGGTCATTGTCCTGTTGAAAAATTACCTGTTCCTCAGGAATTCCACTTTTCTCCAGGCTGGGCAGCAGGTGGTCCTCCAAAATGGACACAAACTGATCAGCATCCATCTTCCCCTCAATCTCTGCAAGCTAGCCAACACCATTCCACACCATACACCCCCATACCATAATGTTTCCCCCTCCAAACTTGACTGTTCCCTGCACCTCTCTCTCAATCAACCCCTTCCCCTTCTGTTTCCAGACCCACTGCCTGCCATCTGACCCAAACCTGTTGATTTTGGTCTCATCTGACCAAATGATCCTCTTCCAGTCCTCTACAGTCCACTCTGTGTGCTTCAAAGCAAAGGCCAACCTCAGCTGTCTATGCCTTGCACTGAGGAGGGGCCTTTTCTTCTTCACCACAGCCTTGAATGAATGTTTCCTGAGAACTCTTCTGACTGTTTCTGAGGAGACTGGGTGGGGGATAATTGTATTGATGTGTTTGGTGGCCTGAGTAGCATTGGCAGCTCTGCCAGTAGCAATTTGTGATAAAATAGCATGTTGATAACTAGAGGAAAGCTTGGGGGGACAACCTCCAGAGGAGCAGGGCTGGTTGGGATGGAGAGTTCTGAGAGCCCTGGATACTATGGACTGGCTGAGGCCAAGTCTTGAGGCAATAGTGTGAGTGGAATGACCATGAGAGGCCAAGGAGAGGATGAAAGGGGAGGGTGGCAAATAGAGTAGCTGATATATGTTGTGGAGCTTCAGGGTTTTGTTGGTGAAATTCCATGACAAGTCATTTTGCTCCAGAGATGTCCTTCACAGGTAACCAAGAATTATCTGCAGGTCCATAACCCTTCCAACAGACTAGGTATTCTAGTCATCCTTGGTAGACCCTGCTGGTTAGGATCCTTTCAACTTCATACTCAGGGACTCCATCTCGAATAACAGGAGGAGGAGGAGGTTGAGCATGTTGTTCCTGGATTGGATCCTCTTGGTAGGGGTGTAGGAGGTTGACAGAGAAGATGGGATGGGTGCGACCATAAGATGGTGGGAGTTGGAGGCCATAGGGATTCTGCAATACAACCTTGTTCACTGCATAAGGACCCAACCATTTATGATTCAACTT
>QFEC01011443.1:0-10487 GCA_003316585.1 Gomphus bonarii | reverse complement strand
GAGGACTGGAAGGGGGTAATTTTGTCAGATGAGACTAAAATCAATAGGATTGGGTCAGATGGGAAGCAGTGGGTGTGGAAGCAAGCAGGGGATGGGCTGATTGAGAGGGAGGTACAAGGAACTGTGAAGTTTGGGGGTGAGAACATCATGGTATGGAGCTGTATGGGCTGGAATGGTGTGGGAAAACTTGCTGAGATTGAGGGGAGGATGGATGCTGAGTGTGAGGGTGATGCTATTGACAAAGTCACAACAACAAGATACTCCAATATTAATGAGCTGATAAGGGGGGTTCTCCACATGGTGTAGTGGTAATCCTCAGTTTATACAAGAGTTACTAGTAAGTACATAGAGAGCTCACCTGGTGTAGCGGTAATCCTCAGAGATCAAGATGAGGGGTAACCATTACACCAGTCATGACTTATATACCCTAATCTGGCACTTATTATGTAATTGGAAGATGCAAGACATGGAAAAACATAAACAGGAGACAACAACCCCAACAATGCTCCAAGCTAAACTCTGACACTGAGCAGTATGTAGATATTTTAGATGATCACTTACTGCCCAGCATAGAGGAATCTGGGATTGCTGAGGGGGATTGCATTTTTCAGCAGGACAATGACCCTAAACACACCTCCAGAAAGGCCAGAAACTGGATGGAAGAGAATGATATCACTCTCCTAACCTGGGCACCACAGTCTCCAGACCTTAATCCCATCAAACACCTCTGACATCATATTAAATTGCAGTTATGAAAGTATGAAGCACCAGCAACAGGAGTTTGGCAGATTTGGGAGAAAGTGGCAGAGGTGTGGAATGCTATAGAGCCAGAGGTGTGTCAGAAGTTGATTAAAAGTATGCCTAGAAGGGTGGAAGCAGTTATAAATGCCAAGGGGGGAAATACACAGTACTAAATTGTGCATTTTCTGTATTTCTGATACCCAATCAAATGATTGTCCCAATGAGTCCCAAAATGAATTGGCTGTATCTTCAAGGAAACATCATCAAATTACATAATTCTTGATTTCACATGTAGCCCTTAACAAGACCTCACTTACATACACCAACATATTGGCTCTTTTTGGCCTTGTTGTGATGCCATGAAGCAGAAAGTGAAAAAAATTGGGACAATTTTTTGAGTCACTATATATACTAGATTAGTATTTCAAATAGTCAGGATGATTTCAAATCAAAAGAACAAAGTGGTTTCCAGAATGGGAATTAAAACAAAGGTGAGGTGAAACATGGGTGAGTAAGAATAAGGTTTGAGTGAGGTGTGTTACAAAAATTGTTGTGTGAGACAACAGGAAATACTAAAATAGGAAAGCATACCATGTGCAAAGAAACTAACTGAATAAACAAAGTGAGGTCTAGACTCTAGGCTGAATAAACAAAGGGCTGTGCTCAAATAGGTGAAGGTATTACTTAATCATGATGACTAAGCAAGTGGGGATCTCATGAGGTGAGATCCTAACACATATCTAGGGTGTAGTAGAGTGGGTGCAACCCAATAGGTTGAAGCCAAGTCACATCTAACCTCAGTTAATTGGTCTGAACCTCACCTTGGTAATATTTGTATCTCAGTTAAGACACGTGTTGGCATTTAACAATACTTCCCTTTGAGGAGTTGACATACTTTCCTCTCTTATCCTTATTTCATGGCTCCATATAGGATGGACATATATGGCTTCCTTCAATGGTGTGCTGAGATAGAGATGCTTGATTTTGACTTAGATGAATTTCCCAGTCAAGCACACATGCATTGGCCAGAACAACTTGAATGGATGAAAGTTTAGCTGTTGCTGAGAAAGTTTCTATATGATTAACACCCTCTATCTGCTTGTGCTCTCTGGCTAAAACATGGACTTGGAATGTGTCTGTTATACCAGTTAGAACAGGTTTCTCTTCTGTGATTTCAGAGCAGGGAATCATTGTTTTGCCTTTGGGTAGGTCTTCTATCACTCAGGTTCCAAGTTTCTCTAATTGACTTATCTCATAGTCAAGTACCTTTTCTGAAAGACTTTGTTAGGACCTCTAACTGTCTTTTCAAGGATGCATGGTACACTGTTAGAATGTAGACAGGCATATGGATAAGACTATCCACTTAATTTTGGTTCAGGACTTGGAAACAAGGATGATGGACCAAGTATACTGAGGTTTGGGCCAGATGAGACTTGGCTTTAACTTATATATTGCACCTTCTCAGTGTTCTGTCACTATATTTTGGAAGGTGTTTCAGTTGCTGAAGCTCAGGGACTGAATGAGGTTTAACTTAGTGTAGCATGTTGAAAGGGGGTGACAAAGTTACTGGTTAGGCTCTTCACCAATAAACTCTTTTTGGAGATAAATTCTATACTAAAATCCCCAAATTGGCAGGACAAATAAGGTGTAAAAGACTCAGAATTTCTGGGAATTTATAATCTATTTATTGATAAGAAAAGTCTGGAGATATCTTGAATATACTCTGAACAATCAACTGCTGGGTTTGCCTCTGCTTAGGCACCATCCTGGGAAACTGGTCTGGGCACCAAAGTGCCAGTTCAATGAATTGTGGCTCTTCCACAAGTCAAAATAATGTAGAAAATAAATGGAATAAAAGTAGAATTAAGTCTGGACATAGCTGTGGTCTCTGATCTCTTGTATGATGAGTGTGTGACAATTTAGTTCTAATTAGGGAACTGCAAAGCTTGGTGCTTAACCTTTGGTTTGTGTGCAGGCAGATTTTCTAGTAGCATTTCAAGGTTAAGAGTAGTTCTGGGTTAAGGGATTTTTTCTTCTATGATTCTGTTTTGATTCAGCATTTTGCTTTTGTAAATACAAGGAGTATTTAAGGGTTTTGAGAAATGCTTGGAAATCTAACTATAGGTATGGAGCAAAAAAGGAAGGTGTCCAAATGCAGCTGTATGCGTGGTACATGCGTGAGTGCGTGGGACTTTTGATATGGTGAAAAAGCTCTAGGGGAAAATAGAAGCATGACATGAAACTGAGAAAATAATATCTATAGAAGATTGCTTGCCAAGAAAGCTACTGGAATTGCTGCTAATTCCGAATGACTGCATGGGCAGTGGAGTCAGGTACGGGGCTGTGTGGGTAGTGTCTGCCAGAATATCGTCCTAAAATTCCTAAAATGTTCGTAGATTTTCTTTGTGTAGTATGTAAGCTCGCTGCAAAGTTTTATTGTGAATGGGGTGGAATTGGTGGAGATATGGGGGTTTTAGTGGTGAAATATATGCAGAAATACTCAGATAATTCCTTATTTATAACATAGCATATGACTTGTGAACATTTGGGGGTATTTTAGTCAATATCAGAACCAATCTAAGTACATGAAATTGGCTCACTTAGAGTGGCTCAAAAATCTGTTCCTATGTCATAGAAATTTTGGCTATGGCTTAATAGCATTGGCAATAAATTATGTAATAGGCTGAAAGTATTCTCCTGAAAGCTATTGTAAGGGCAACCCCTGTAGCACTTGCTGAGGTTACCAAAGTCACATGACTGAGGCTAGCAAGGGAGAAAAACCTAAGTTTATTAGACTGTGTACATAGAACTAGAGCTTCACCTAGCAAGGGGGAAAAACCTAAAAGGATAACTTAGGGTCCCTTGCTAGTGAGCTATGCAACCTATATATGCATCATCCACTTCTTACTTCCTCAGCATACCTTACCCTTCAATTGGGCCCTAAGGTATGCCAGCCCCATAACCTGCATCTGGTATTCCAGTACTTGGGCCAACACCTTGGCTACTTGGTTCAGTATCTTGGGTAGTGGGACTGAGCAGCTGTAGTAGCTCTTATTGTATGTATGCTTGGCTTGGATTGGTCACCACTAGTGTAGGTGAATTGGTTTAGCATCGGTTTGGGTCACACAATGGGTGGTCCCCTGACAGCTATGGAATAGTTGCTACAAACTGAAACATATATTATGTAATTTGATCAATATTTGATAATAGGATCAATAATTTAAAATGGTCATTCATTGGAACAGTTATTTGACCCAATATTTCTTAGCTTTCTTTGTTTTATAACATATAATGAGCATGATAAAAAATCTGAAAAACATCACATTACCTGTCACCACTTGTCACAAAAGGTTTGAGCAGTCACACTCTACATTTATCTGATTCTTTGACCATGAAATTCATTTCTTCTGCTGACAAAGCAAATGTTATCTCTGTTAGATCCTGGAGCCCCTCCAATAGATCTCAGACATCCTATATCATAGTTCCCATAATTACCCACCTCTTATTCATACCCAAGGCACACTGAAGTCCTACTTGACCTTTTAAAGCCTTATCACAGATACACTCACACTGAGATACTCACCTAGTACCAAAGTCCTCACATGACACCCAACCTCCATATCCTCCTCCTCCATCATCACCTCTATCATTAATTACATCACACCTTGAATCTTCTAGTATTTTCCATTGTTCTTATGATATGCTCTCCCCTTGTAGTAAATCTGTTGTCCATTATATTATCTCTTCCATATTTGGACTATGTTGTTCTTATAAATACAAGGGCTTCCACATGTATATAAACCTCCTGGCCTTCATAAATAGTTTGCTAGTTTGAATATCAATTTAGTCCCCTTCTTGTAATCTTTGAACCACTCTGAAGTCTACTCCAAAATTAGGGACAGACAATCTAGGAGGATGCAACACATAAGTTGGAGCCAAATCCTTCTGACTCTGTACCCACATGATTACCTCAGTCTCCCAACAACTCTAGTTTAACTTTGATAGCTTGGATAGCATGAAGTACTCCTGGATACAACCATCTAACCCTTGGACCTTATGTTTGGCCTTTTGGACTTAACAATCTCTCTCCTCTTATCAGATCATACACCATTGAATGGGTTCAAGAAACTCAACTTGATTTTACACTCATATCCATATACTTTGACTCCTCAGCCAAGTCAAATGCTAACCTTAGACAATTATATACTTTGGTAAATGATTTTGATACTTCAACTATCTCAATTACAAGTCTTGGTCCTCAGTCTTCAGTATTTGCTTCATTTCTTATTACCCTATATCATATCTCACTTTAATTATTGAATAATAGTTTTCAGGATATTATTTTCAGGATATTACATAATTTACCACCCATGGTATTAAGTATACAGCCAAAATCCTACAACATTGAGATAGTTTTTTGAGCTGCTGTAAATACTAAATACAAGGGTCAGGAACCAGAGATTATAGACTGAAAACATATGGATACATGGTCCAGACTAATTAACATAATATGTGGAAGTGGAGCAAACTAATTAAAGTGAGTCATGATATGGGGTAATAAGAACTGAAGCAAATATTGAAGCCTGAGGGCCAAGACTTGCAATTGAGGTAGTTGAAGTACCAACATCATTTACTAAAGTATATAATGTAATTAAGAGTATTGGGGGATTGGAGATAATTTAGAAAATAGGACAACTATTCTAAGATTGATATGAAATGGTTCTTTGTGGATGTAGGCTATGGAATTTGATTCTACTGGCTATATGACTGAGGGGTGTTGAAAATGGCTCTTTAGTGCTAGTGCTGAGGGGATGGCTCAGTTTTCTGGGATATCTGTAAATTTGATAAGGAATCAAATAGAAACTCTGTGTGCTTGAAAATATGTGAGACACTTCTGAATATAAATGGAAACTTCTCTGAATTTATTCAGGTCTCAAACAACAAGCCTTGGTTGGGAATCATGATATTGGTGTAAACAAAGCACTGGTAAAAGCAGGGAGCGGTCAGGCAGATATAGCTTGAAAGACTGGTTTTTTCCTTGTCTCTGAACATTACTACTTATACAATGTTGCAATGCTAATGTTGTAAGAGTGAAAGAGGAAATAAGATGCTTTGGAACAGGGGTGGCTGTGTTCCATGCTATATGTATCACTGTGCCACATTGTTAAGTGCATGCACACATGCCCTTGGTTTGGGTGGTTCAGCTTGGTCCAATGAGCCAAGGTTGGACGTGGCATCAGCTTCAACATACTTGTGTTGCACCTATCTCCCTGCCCGTGCCACTAGATTTCAGACTGATGCTCGGTAGGCTTCCAAGATGCTCAGTACCAAACGATTGGACTACTAACTTCAGGACTGATAGCATATGTCTAACTTAGTTGATAATCTGAATGGAGAATACATACATGAGGACTAATTGTAATTAAGAGTGATTCAGGGGTGGTGGATGGTTTTCAAGCTAAGAATAGTAACTGGAGAGTCAAGTGGGCTGTTTGCCTAGAGATATATGCTATGTTATTCACCTGTGTGTGTTCAATGACTTGAACTGGTGAATATGGCCCTTTAGTGCCTGTACCGAGGGATTGGCTCTGAGTTCTGTGGAGAAAGTAAAATTGATAGTAAATTGATTGTGGAACCTGTGTGCTCAACACATTGTGAGACACTTCTGACAGTAACTAATAACTTTTCTGAATGTATTCAGGTCTCAAATGATGAGCCCTCAGTGGGAATCATGAGTTTGATGTAAGCAAAGCACCGGTGAAGACAAGGAGTGATTCTAGCTTTTTGGCAAGAAGAACTGACTTTTTACTGGTTCTCTATAGTACTACTCATACAATGTTACTGTTTCAACATACTGTGAGTGAGAGAAAAGAAATGGGCTGCTTTGGGATAGACGTGTCAATACTCCGTGCTATATGTATCACTGCATCACATATTTGCATCCTGTTTCCAATCGGTACCCTTTGAAAAAGCTTGATGCTTCTCTTAATTATCTGTACTTGTTTTTCTTTCAGTCTTCTTGAGTCTGGGTCCTGTCCGTTGGTTTCTATGAGGCAGCCGATGCCTGTGACTGCATATATGTGCCCCTCTCTCCTAACTCAGCTCCTAAGTCCTCCAGACCTTCTGCATATCATTTCTATCTTTCTTTGCTCTCATTTCCATCTTCACCACTATCTCCATATCTTAGGGTTGGTCCTGTATGCCCTTTCCATTCCTTCTGTCTCCTAGCCACCCAAGCACTTCACTGCCCCAGAGACAAAACACTGTAGCTGTGTACTATCTAAAATGCTCTGTAGCTATAGGGAATGTATGTAATTGTTAGTTCTCTTTTGTAAACTCTTTGGGTTGCTATCTAGTTTTGTCTCACACAAATATACTGGGTGTGAGAGTCAGTGTTCTCTAGCTATGTACTGTTCTATGTATTTTGTCTGTTCTGTACTTAGGGAAATATTATTCTCTTATTTACAACACTAATTACTTATATAGAGTATAAGTTTCCATAAGATATGCCACAACATTTCACAAGGCATGGAAATGAGAATATAAGATATGGGGGTAAGAATAGTAAAACATGAAAAGTGGGCATACATGCCCATACATGTACCGAAGGTAACTGAAGTGAAGCGAATGAACAAAAGAGAATATAATTGAAGCGTGATGTACCAAACCAAACTGAATATACTTATAAGACTTGTGTCTGTAACTTGTAATATGGTATGTGGGGACTTTGGTTGGTATGACCAAGTGAACTGAGGCTCAGTAGATCATACTTTGACACATATGTATATGGAGCCCACTTTTGATTGGAAGGCTTTGAAAATGCTTGAGCCTTCTTTTCTTATATGTTTTTGGTTATCCTTTAGTTCTCCTGAATCTGAGTCATGTGATACAGTCCAAATAAGGTAGATGGCAACAGAGGGTGCATATATACACTTTCTTTTGCCCCTCCTGAATCAATCTGGACCTTATCTGTAATTAAGAGTGGTTTTGGGGTGTGGGATGGTTCCTAATTGAAGAATGGTATTCTAGGAGTCGATTGTGATTCTAATCTAAGGATGTATGCTGTGTGGCAAGTGTGTAACAGTCTGGGGATCTCTTGTGGTCTATATGGCCCTTTAGCTACTGTACTAAGAGGTCAGCTCTGCTGTCTGTGTGAAATGTAAATTCAATAACAAATGTGTTATTGACCCTGTGTGCTCAAAACTTTGTAAGACACTTCTAAGAATGACTAGTAACTTCTCTGATTAAATTCAGGTCTCTAACGACGAGCCTTCGGTGGGAAATGTGATTTTGATGTAAGCAAAGTGCCGGTGAAGCCAAGGAGCAATTATTGCTTTGAGGGCAAGAAGAACTAATTTATCTACTATGTCCTAAGCTAGTTCTTATACAAAGTTGCAACTCTAATATGTTATGAGCTGAAGAAAGGAATAGACCTCTTTGGGATAGATGCGTCAAAGTCCCATGCTATACGTATTACTGCGTTGCATATTCTGCTCCCTGTTTCTGATTGGTAACCTCTGAAAATGCTTGAGGCTTCTCTTCGGTATGTATTCTTGTTGTTCCAATCATTCCATTGAGTCCCAGTTGCTTCTATTGGTTCCAATGCACCAGCCAATGCCCGTGGCCACATATATGCACCCCTTTCACTCCTGTCTCAACCCCTGAGTCCTCTGGTCATTTTGTATACCATTTGTATACCTTCCACCTCTTATTTCTGCTGTGACTGCTTCCTGCTTGTTCATTGGTTGACCCTGTGAGTACTTTCCATTCCTTCCATCCCTTAGCCACCCAGGCGCTTCCCTGCCCCAGAACCAAAGTGCCGTGTCCACGTAGTATCTAAAATGTTTTGTAACTATGAGAACTGGAGCTATTGACTTAATTTCTTTTGGGGATTGTCGGTGGGGGTGTCTACTTGGATTCTGGTTGCATATACTGGGCAAGGGAGTCTGTGTTCTTTCTAACTATTTGTTTTTGTACTTTTCTTCTATGTATTGTATATAAAGTGTAAAACTAGATATTTTATAACATTATCCACATCATTCCATCCATTTTCCTTTGATTCCTTCCATCTCCACTCTCTCCATTGCCCCATGGTAGTCCTCTATCTCCTTTCTATTCTTTCCACTCCTTAGCCACCTGGGTGCCTATCACCCTGGGGGAAGAATCCTATAGCCATGAAGTATCTAAAACAGTGTAGAAGCATGGAAAATAGAGATAAATGTTTGCTTTCTTTTGTAGATCCTTCATATCCTTGAAAGGTTTCATATCACATTCATATACTGAGTCTGGGAGTCTGTGTTATTTATTTACTGACTATTTTTGTGTTTCTAGTTATTTTAACTATGTAGAGACTGATTGCTAAGTATTTATAACAGGTTTGACCATCTTGGTGGTGTTGCCTTGCAGTCCTACTAAGCTCCAGGGTAGCATTTAGGAGATCTCACTTATTCACAGCACCTGGGGGGGCTGTGGGTTGAGGAGCAGCTCTTGGTGGAGGAGCAGCCCTTGGAAGAGGTACTTGTGGAATGAGAGGATCTTCAGGTTCAGGGACCTCAGTTGGCCTTTCCAAACTGTGTTTACTCCTTTCTAGGTTATTTTCATATTTGATGTCACCCTGTTGCTCACATTCTATTTCATCATCAATACCCTCTTCAATCTGAGCAGACCATGAGGGGGAACTGAGAGAGTGAAATGAATAGGTCAGAGAGTTGTGACCGAAGTGAAGAGGTGGGGTGCTTGATATGCCATACACCCTGTGCTGTAAGACCATGGGGTGAGCCAACTATTCTCAGCTCATGCTATAGCTCTAGTACAAAAAGGCATATGATTGTAGGAGTAATAAAATATGGATAGATATTGCATTCAGAATATACTGTTAAGTGTGTGTGTGCAGATGCCCTTGGTTTGGAGGTTTGGCTTGGTCCAATGAGCTGATACAGATGTGGCATTGGCTTCAACATACTTGCATTGCACCTATCTACCTGTGCTGCTACTGGATTTTGGAAGGATGTTTGGTAGGGGTCCAAGAGTATTAGTACTGAGCACAGATGATGGACTTGGATACTGAGGGTATGCCAAACTTAGTCAATATTCTGAACCTAGAATAACTACAGGATGATGTGCTACTTTTATACTAAAGGAGCACTGGGATAGATGTCCTTAGATATGGGGACAGGAAATGGAAACTAGAATGTAACTAAAAGTAAAACATGAGAGATTGGCATACATGCCCATGCATATACTGAAGCAAAGTGAGGGTAAAGTGAAGTGAAAGGAAGAAGAGTGTGATGAAGTGAAGGGTACCAAGCTGAGCTGAACATACATGTATGACTTAGTCAGTCTGTGGCTTGTGCATTATACATGGGGACTTTGGTTGGTATGACTGAGCAAATCAAGCTCAGTAAATCATACTTTGACACTAATAAGACATGGAGACAGGGAATGTATGACCATACAGGAACTGAGGTTTCCAAACCCAGGTTCACATATATGTGAGGAACTTGTGATAATTAGACATGCATGAAGTTTGGTCAGAACAACTGAGTTACTGAGGGTTAGGTCAGATCATACTCTGACAGCACCTCCCTCTTATGGCTGAACCTTTGGATTCATTCAAGCGGAGTTCGGATTTAAGCTTTCAGCGCCAATCAATGATATAAAAACTGTTTTTTTCAGCATCAGGTGCTTCTATCAAGAACCACCACCATCCCTGCACCCCCCACTTCTCAACCCACCCACCCATGATC
>QFEC01011436.1:1400-13239 GCA_003316585.1 Gomphus bonarii | reverse complement strand
GTGAGCTGATAAGGGTAATCTCCACCTGGTGTAGCGGTAATCCTCAGTTTATACAAGATTACTAGCAATAAATACATAGAGAGCCCACCTGGTGTAGCGGTAATCCTCAGAGATCAAGCTGAGGGGTAGCTGTTACACCAGTCACACTTATATACCCCAATGGAAGGTGACGAAAGGTTATGGAAGGTGACGGAAGGTTCTGGAAAGTCCCGGAAAGTGACAGAAGGTTATGGAAAGTTATGGAAGGTTATGGAAAACAATGGAAAGTTCCAGAAGGTTACGGAAAGTCATGGAAGGAAATCAACAAGAAACAACAACTGACAATGAACCCCAAGCTGAACCCTGACAGTCCTCTTGACTCTGCACCTGGCTCGAAATCGATCGTTCAACCACTCCAGACCTCCCAGACAATATGTCTTTGACTCTGGACTTAACATATATATTAGTTGCACTTGTAATCAATTCTCAAGTTTGTGTATAATATGTACACCAACTAGAATACTTTGTTTCATACTGTAATACTCAAGAAAGATAACTCTGATAAAGAAGTCACTAATCTTATAATATTATACAATACTGATATATGTCTGATAGAGAAAAACCTCTGATACATGTATTACAACTACTATAGATGTTAAAACTTGTGCAGGGTGTAGATCCTAATACCTAGTAAGGTTCAGGTTAGGACTTGGGTGTTGAAGCTGGGAATAGCTTAACCTGAAATGAATGTTACTGAGGTTCAGTTCAAGCCAATTAACCAAGGATCAGATGTGACTTGGCTTCAACTTATTAACTTGTGCCCACTCAGGTACATGCTAGTTGTATCACTGTATTTTGGAGGGTTTGGTTGGTAGCTGATTTATTCAGGACTGAATGAGTGGCCATATACAGAAGAGGATGTGGGACTTAATTTGATTTCTGACTGAAGTATATACATGAACAGAATCATATTCAAATACTAAATTAGAGTGGGAATAAAAACCAGGGTATGAAATGAGGAATAAGTAATGTAACTTATAAGACATGGAAGCAGGGGATGTACAACTGTACATGAACTGAGGTGACCAAACTGAGGTCTGAATGTATGTGAGAGATTTGTGATAATTCAACATACATGAACTTTGATCAAACCAACTGAGGGAACCAAAGCTTGGTCAAATCATACTTTGACATTGGGACCAAGAACAATGAACAGAGTGGGCTAAGGTTCAGGTCAGATATAGCTTGGCTTCAACTTATTTATTATATCTACCCAGTGTTCTTTTACTGTATTTTGGGCAGTTGCTTCAGTTGCCAAAGCTTAGGAACTGAGTGTTAAGAACAGACTGAGGTGAGGCCTTGTGTAAGCTCTGCAAGGTTGTAACTTTGGCAAGGTTCCGAGTAAGGCTTGTTTCAGCTTATGTGCTATGCTGTTCAGATCTTGTCGTATTCCTAATTTCAGAGGGGTGAGATTTGATAAAAGTTCAGGGGAATCTTAGTCAATTTTCTGACTACTGAGCAACTAATTTACATACATATTATATACTAGATTAGTATTTCAAATAGTCAGAGTGATTTCAAATCAAATGAACAAAGGTGTTTCCAGAATGGGAATTAAAACAAAGGCAGAGTGAAACATGGGTCAGTCAGAACAAGGTTTAAGCAACAAACATTGTTGTGAGGTCTAATAGAAATTACTAAATGAGGAAAAGTATCATGAGTGGAGAAATTAACTGAATGAAAAAAATGATGTGAGTAAGGTCTGGACTCTAATACAATAGGCTGAGTGGGATTACTCAATAAAGAAAAAGGGTGACTTAATCAGGATGACTAAACAAGTGGAGATCTTGTGAGTGAGATCCTAATACTGAGTGAGGTTTGACTTAGAGGTAGTGTATGACTTGCAAACCTAATGGGTGTTAAGGTTAGGCTGAAGCTGACAAGATTAAGGGCCAAAGAGGTATAAGAAAATTGAAGTTGTTTATGATGTTTTTTTTGTTAGAATCTGAATTAAAACTTGTTTTTTGTTTTTCTGGTGATAGTGGAGCGATGTAAAAGACTGTTTTTTTTGTTTCTACAATGTTAGGACTATATATTACATGAATAGGAGCTAAGGGAAATGGTGAAACATGTGTACATGAGGGGATAATGCATACATGACATCATATAGGAAATACATTTTACACAGACATTTTGGGGGGAAGAAAATGACAAAAGATAATAACATACATATAAATGAACCTAGAGCCAGAAAAGCAAACATATTTTATAAGGGCGGTGGCTGGCCAGGCTCATGCCGGTCCTACGATGTATGTGAGCACGACGGACGCTTCGGTTCAGCTAGAGGTGAGTGGAATTTTGTGATAGGGCGATTCGAGTCTTTGGATGTGATGGAGGTTATTGTGATGATGTGAGGGATGAGTGTCCTATAATTTTTATATAATAGAAATTGAAATATAGATGGGAAAATGGATTTATTGTTTTGTATAATGTTCGCTTTTAGTGCCTTTAAGCGCTCAGGGCGCTTAAATGTCAGATACCTGTAAAAGCTTTTGATAATTAGTAGAACATGTTTTTGATAATATAAATAAAGTAAAGTGTTATTCAATCTGATAACCAGTATCAGACATAATAACATTTCACTTATATCTATATTCTCATTGTGAAGAGGATCCCGGGTCTTTGGCTTCAAAATACTTCCATACGGGCGCTTCATCTCAGGGGCAAATGCGTTATAAAGGCAATAGAATTCAATGGGGGACAAGGAACAATGTAAAATAAATCTTGAAAAATAGCTTCAGTCAGGCCTGAATATTGTGTGAAAACAGTTAGCCATATAGGCTCATCGTGTTCGACATTGGTCGAAAATACGTGCAAATGTGCATATATGCGCTTATATGCACTCCAAACAGCTCGGATTTGCCATACAACTTCAGAGTAACATTTCCTGACGTGCAGCAAATGGTTTTGATACTAATAGCTCGTTGAGTTCATCATAAAATTCGTCAGAGTCATTTTATTTCATGAAATTTGAGATTTGCTTATTCTCTAACAGAAGCAAGGTTCTTGTATATGCTCATATGAGGTTGTAACTTTAGCAAGGTTCAGGGTAGGGCTTGGCTTCAGCTTATGTGCTATACTATCCAGATCTCATAATATCTCTAATTTCTAAGGGCAAGGTTTGGCAGAAGACTCAGGGGAAATCTTAGTTGATACAAAGGGGTTCCCAGAATAGGAATTAAAACAAAGGTGAAGTGACACATGGGTGAGTCAGAATAAGGTTCAAGTGAGGTGTGTTACAAAGATTGTTGCAAGGCACACTGGAAATTACTAAATGGAGGAAATGTATTGTAAGCAGAGAAACTAACTGTGAGGGTGACACTTTAACAAGGCTACAATTACAAGATACTCCAATTATTATGAGCTGATTGACTAATCCACCCAGTGTGTCAAAGTACGATCCACTGAGCCTCGGTTCCCTCGGTCACAACGACCGAGGTCCTTCCATACTAAACAATAAGATCACATTTGGCTTGGCTTGGTTACATTCCCCTTCACTCCATTTCTCCTTCTCCTCCATCCACTTCACTTCTATTACCTTGGTTCATGTACGGGCATGTATGCCCGCCTTCATTCTTTCTAGTACTTTTGCTCCACATATCTTCATCCTAGTTTCCATGTTTAAGGCAACCCTGTTGCATATCTTAAATGTTTCTCTTTTCCTATATAAGCTACCCATTATCTGTATGTATTCTCCATTCAGATAATTGACTTAGTTAGACATACATCCTCTAGTTCTTAAGTCCCTTCATCCACTGCTCGGTTCTAACAACCTTGGGCACCAACTGAGCCCCGTCCAAAATATAGTGGCTTGGCGGATAGATAGGCGCAACACAAACATTGAAGCCAATGCCACATCAGTCTTCGGCTCATTGAACTGAGCCAAACCACCCAAACTAAGGGCGTGTTGTGCACACACTTAACACAGTGTAGCAATAATCCTCAGTTTATACAAGGTTTACTAGTGGTAAATATATAGATAACCCTCCTGGTGTAGCAGTAATCCTCAGAGATCAAGCTGAGGGGTAACCATCATACCAGTCACAACCCTATACCCTACTCCAGCACTTATTACACAATTGGAAGATGCATATGGAAGTGCAAATAAGAAGAAACAAGTTGAACCCCAAGTTGAACCCTGACATCACCCCCCTCTCAATGCATGGTATCTTGACATGGGTTTTATCCAGATACTCAGTGAAAACACCCACTGAGATAGCTTATGAATCCACTCCAGAATGAGGAGTGGGTAGGTGCTTGACTTGGTTTGATCCTCTCCCCAGGATACAGTGGGAGGGTAAATTTGTAGACAGGGTAGATGTTACTGAATGTCTGGAATGATGCCTCTTGCATGTACTCTCCTGTGGCATTGTAAGACCTCCTCCCAGTAAATCCCTCAAATGTTCAAGGGACTGAGTCTCCAGCCATGTAGGGTTGATGGGTAGTAGGCTACTTCTGCCAGGGAGGGGATAGAATGGGTTTAAGTCTGGCTAGAAGTTTAAGAAGTCTCTCAATTCATCCAAAAAATTTGGGTTCAATAGACCAGTGTGATGACAGAGGGTAGGTGTTAAGTCCAGAGTTGAGGATGTCATATCCAAAGGTTTCTTGAAAGGTCTGAGCTGTTGAAGTCAAACCTGGGGTATAGAGTCAAAAAGACTTGGCTTCAATTTATGTGTTGCATCCTCTTATATTGTCTTGTTGTTGAATTTCAGAGGAGGTTACAAAGGTGTTGCAGAGAGAGATTGGAGAGAGTTCAACAGAGGTAATGAGAAGGAGACTAAATTGATATTTGAACTAGAGAACTAGCTATGAAGACATGGGGGTTTATATACATTCAGAGGTCTGGTATCAAAATAAAACAGGGTTGTCTGAATGGGGGAGAGATACTGCATTAGGATATGGAGATACTACATGGAGGAAGTGCATCATATGGAAGAATGGAATGTGCTAGAGAAGGTGATGCAAGGAATGATGGAGGTGGTGATTTAGAGGTCAATGTGTCAGGGTGTGACATGATGATAATGATGGAGTGGGGTGTCATATGTGTAGAGATTACATGAGGAGCTCAGAGGAGATGTGTTGGTTGCAGAGTGCTCTGGAGGAGTGAATATGGTTCAGATGTGACTCAGAGGTTGATGGCTAAGGGTGCTAAGGTGGAGATCTATCAGAGGGAATCTGGTATCTAACAGTAGGATTGGAGAGGAATGAGACTTTGCTGGCTAGACATGGTATGGTGGTGAAGGTGACTGTTATGGGAGTGGGCAGAGAAGGGGTAAATAGTGGGTGTTTAAACAAGTGTTAAGTGTGGTGAGATGTAAATTAAATGAATAAGGTGTCAGGTGGAGTATTGCTTATTTTTTGGGGGTCAAGTGTCATGTTCAGTGAAGCTCTCTAGGGTTTGGAAGGGGAGGGTAGCATATAAAGTAGCTGATATACACTGTAGAGCTTTGGGGTTTTGCTAATGAAACTCCATGATGAGTTGCTTTGCTCCAGAGACATCCTTCACAGGTAGCTAAAGGTCATCTGCAGCTCTATAATCCTTCCAGCATACCAAATACTCCAGTTGCTCTTGATTAACTCTGCTGTCTAGGATCCTCTCAACTTCATACTTGGGAACTCCCTCTCAGATAACAGGAGGAGGTGGAGACTGAGCATGTTGTTCTGGGATTGGATCCTCTTGGTAGGGGGATGTAGGAGGTTGACAGAGAAGACTAGATAGGTGCACCCAAAGGATGGTGGAAGTTGGAGGCTATAGGCATTCTGTGAAACAATTTTGTTCACCATGTATGGACCTCACTATTTATGATCTGATTTCTTCATTGGGCAAGTGGTTGTAATGTTTTGTGCATTTAGCCAGACCTTATCATCCATCCTGTATATAGGAGCAGTCTGGCAGTGTAGGTCATAGAATCATGCCATGTCATCTGAAGCCTTTGACAGGGTAGAGTGTGCTTCATTGGTGGCTATCTCTATACAAGTGGTGAATTAATCTAATGCTTCTAATCAAGTTTCTTGAGTTGGTTCTAGATCAAGTCTTGGATGTTAACCACTGTTAAGCATGAAGGAGGTAGTCTATGTTGCAGAGTGGATTCAATTGTTGTATGCAAATCCAGCAAGAGAGATCAATTCTAACCACTCATCTTGATGTTGATTGACAAAGAGTCAGAGGTATTTCTCAATTTCCTGATTAACCCATTCTGTTTGGCCATTAGAGTGTGGGTGATATGCTGTGGAGGCAGCAACCTTGATACACAAAAGCTTATTTAGCTCTCACATGAATTGGGAGACAAATTGGGTGCCATGATCACTGATAACTTCCTCTCATAGTCTATGGAGCTTCCAAACATGGTCATAGAGAAGTTAGGCAATTCCTACTGAGTTTACATCATATGTGGTGGGGATGATGTGTGCACACTTTGAGAGGCAGTCTACAGTAACAAGGAGAGCATTGTGGCCATGACTGTTAGGTAGTTCTGTGATTATATTGACAGCAATAACCTACCATCTGTGATCTGGAATACAATTGGGGAGAAGTTTCCCAATGGGGGAGGCAGGAAAGGTTTTGGTCCTATTGCAGGGGTCACAGGCCTTTATGGACTTGGCAATGTACCATCCCATATCAGGCCAATATCAGGCCACCAATAGCTTCAAGACCCAAGTTTAGTTGACTTCCAGTAACCAGGATGTCCAGTGATACTTGTATCATGGTGTGCCTTGAAAATGTCATACCATAGTTTGGAGTCAAGAGGGACATATACCTTGCCATGGTAAAGAATAAGACCATTCTCTTCTGCCCATTTTTCTCTCCAGAGACCCAAGTTCTTTGAGATTCTTTACAATCTTTTCATCCCATTCTGTACAGTCCCTAACTCTGTAAAGAAATTTTTTGGCCTCACCATTGACTAGTTGTGCACCTGTGGTACCAATGGAACATGTTGGGTTGAAGCAGAATTTGGTTTTGATTATCTTCCTCCCCCTAGTTATGATCTACCCATCTTGAGAGCACATTAGATTTAGTTGAATGGCAACCAGGATGGTGAATCAATTCAAAATCAAAGCAAGAGAGGTAGAGTGACCAATAAGCTTGGTGACAGTTTAGATTCTGTGCAGAACAAAAGTAGGTGAGGTTTTGGTGGTCATTTAGGATCTCAATTTTGTACTTGGTACCCTCTTGTCAAAGTGTGATTTTCTGAGCCTTGGTTCACTTGGTTGTGTGACCCAAAGTCCCTGTGTATCATATAAAATACACAGACTCACAAGTCATACATGTATGCTCAGCTTAGCTTGGTACATTCCACTTCTTCATATTCCCCTTATATTTGTTCGCTTTGCTTTGGTATCCCTCAGTACATGTATGGGCATGTATGCCTACTCCCTATATTTCACTTATTTTAGTATCCATTCCTTACAGTTTAGTTTCTATCCTTATGCAACCCTGTTGCATACTTTATGGTAACTCTGTTTCCTATATAAGTAGTCAGTTCCATGTATGTATTCTCTGTTCAGATTATCGACTAAGTTAGGCATACACTCCAAAATCCCTAAGTCCATCATCCAATGTTTGGTACCAATAATCTTGGAACCCTACTGGACATCTGTCTGAAATCCAGTGGCACATATGGGTAGATAGACACAAGGAAAGTACATTGAAGCCAAGACCACATCCACCTTGGCTCATTGGACAAAGCCAAACACCTGAACCAAGGGTGTCTGTGCATGCACTTAACAGTATAATCTGAACCAATTATCTATCCATCTTTTATTACTCTCACAAACAATATGCCCCCACATACTAGAGCTATAGCATGGGCTGAACATAGTTGGCTCACCCCTACAGTCTTATAGCACAGAGCATGTGGTGTATCAAGCACCCTGCCTCTCTGCTTTGGTCACAACACTTTGCCCTGTTTGCTCAACTCCCTCAGTTCCCCCTCACAGTCTGCTCAGATTGAAGAGGTCATCAATGATGAAATAGAGTATGAGCAATAAGGCCATATCAAATATGAAAATAACCTGGACAGGAGTGAACACAGTTTGGAAAGGCTAACCAAGGTCCCTGAACCCAAAGATCCTCCCATTCCACAAGTACCTCCTCCAAGAGTCATTCCTCCACCCAGAGCAACCCCTCAACCAGCATCCTCCCCTGGCACTGCAAACAATTGGGACCTCCTTGATACAATATTGGAGCTCAGTAGGACTGCAAGGTAGCAACCCCAAGATGGTCAAACTGCCCAAATTCAGGAACCCAACCCCTTCAATGGGGCTGACCTGAAGAAGCTCAAGAGCTTCATTTTTTTGTGCAACATGAATTTCTGGATGCATCCCAATGCCTTTACTGATGTTAGGCAGAAAGTCAATTACATGATTTCCTACCTCAAAGGGACAGCACTGGAATGTTTTGAGCCATATCTCACCAGTGATCCCTGAACCAAGCTGAGATGGGCCAATCTGGATGGCTTCCTTGACAAGTTACAGATCAACTTTGGTTCATGGGATGAGCAAGGTGAAGCTGGGATTTCTCTTGAAAAATTAACTATGCATGACAACCACAAGGTGACCTGATTCTTTGTGGAATTTTACAAACTAGCAGTGTTTGTCCACTATAATGACAATACCCTGCTTTAGAAGGGATACATGGCCCTGCCAAAGCAAATCAAGGATGGCTTGGTCCATTTTGACAAGCCTCAGACCCTTGACCAGCTCTGAAATGTTATTCAGCAAATTGACATGAGATACTGGGAGAGAAAGGCAGAGCAGGCCCAAGAGGGTCCTGCTGAGCCAAAAAAAGAAGGAAAGTCAGACAACCCCAAAGCTAACATAGACAAGTCTGACAGCCCAAAAAAACCTAAGGGCAAGAGCAAGGACAATACCATGTCCCAGCCAATCCAACTCAAGTATATAAACAAGCTTGGTAAGGATGGTGAGCTCCTTCCCAAGGAACACCAGTGATGCATCAACAATAACCTTTGTCTCCTGTGTGGCACTGAGAGTCACAAAGTCACAGAGTACCTGGAATACACTAAGGCACAAGTGACAATGAACCCTTTAACCCCCAATGCAGCTACTGCCTTGGATACCAAAGCCAAGAATTCAGCTAAGGCTACTGAGCCAAAAAATAGTCCACAACTCTTCAGCCTCTAAGCACCCTGAGAGTTTCATTGACTTGGTCAGTGCTAGTAGTGAGGTTAAACTCAATGCTTCTGCTCTTTCTAATCCAAATTCTTTAATAATTTACTTGTCTTCTGATTCTGTTCCCAGTTCCTCTGATAATCCATTTAAATGCTTGATTGACTCAGGTTCTACTCATAGTTTTATTGAATCCATTTATGTTCATAATCATAGTATTCCCACATTATCTATCCCTCCAATTCCTCTGAAATTATTTGATGGTAGTACAAACTCAGTCATTACCAAATCAGTAGAATTACCTATCTGCTTCCCCTCAGGGCACACCCATTCCATAGAATTTTATGTCACATTGTTAGATACTTCTGTTTTGGTAGTTCTTGGACACAACTGGCTCACCTGATACAATCTGTTGATTGACTGGGTATTGGGCAGTATTACATTCTGAACTGCCTCTATGGAGTTTAGCCAAGTTGACACCTGCTGCTTCCCCCTTGCCTGAGTCTGGATCCACCTCAAAGCTGGAAGCTCTGCATATAGCCCTAGTAAATGCAGCTGCTTTCATGGGTGCTTGCAAGCTAGAAGGTTTGCAAGTTTTTTGGCTCAACCTCTCAGCCATTGATGCTACTTCAGCTCAGTTGGTGAAGGTCTCGTCTGCTCTGTCTGTCCCAGTCAACCTAGAAAACATCCTGAAAGAGTATCATGACTTTGTGGATGTCTTTAGCAAAGCAAAAGCTGAGATGCTAGGACCACATTGACCTTATAATCTCAAGATCACTCTGGAAGATGGCACCAAAATGCCTCATCCACCTCTGTACTCCCTGTCAAACTCAGAACTAGAAGCTCTACATAAGTTTTTAGATGAATACTTGAATATGGGTTTCATCTGGTCCTCTATGTCTCACAAGGTGCACCAATCCTGTTTGTCTGTAAAAAGGATGGCTTGCTTCAGCTGTGCATTGACTTTTGGGCACTCAACAAAGTAACCAAGAAAGATCATTACCCTCTCCTGCTCATTTCAGACCTTTTGTATGCCCCTCACAAGGCTCAAATCTATTCTAAAATCAACCTTTGGCATGCATACCATCCTATCTGAATTGCTAAAGGCAATGAGTGAAGGACTGCATTCAAGACTTGCTACAGGTTATATGAATGGTTGGTTATGCTGTTTGGCTTGATCAATGCCCCTGTGGCTTTTCAAAGGTTTATGAACAATATCCTTGGTGACCTATTAGATCATTGCACAGTTGCATATATTGACAATATATTTGTCTATTCTGATACTATTGAACAGCACCAGGAACACATCCATGAAATCTTACAATGACTCAGAAAACATGGCCTATATGCTAAAGCTAGCAAATGCAAATGGCACCAAGATTTGGTCAAATTCCTCAGTTACATTCTCTGAACCAACAGACTCACTATGGCCAAAGACAAAGTCATAACCATCCACAATTGGCCCAAACTGAGAAAAGTCAAAGATGTTCAGTCCTTCCTTGGCCTTGCAAACTTCTACCATCATTTCAATTTCAATTATTCAGATATCACAGTACCCCTCACTTGGCTGACTCATAAGAGTACCCTCTGGGCATGGACCAAAGACTGTCAAAAGTCTTTTGACTTCCTCAAGGCTGCCTTTACTTTGGCACCAATTCTCATGTGTTGGGAACCCAACTGACCTTTGATTGTGGAAACCAATGCTTCCAACTACACTCTTGCAGCAATCCTTTCCACCATAGATTCTGAAGGTGAAATTCATCCAGTAGCCTTTCATTCCTGAACTTTTACAGGTCCAGAGCTCAATTACAATGTGCATGACAAAGAGTTGTTAGCAATTTTCAAGGCTTTCAAATGTTGGTGACACTATCTAGAAGGGTTGGCCAACCCAGTAGACATCATTACTGACCACTGTTAAGTGTGTGCACACATGCCCTTGGTTTGGGTGGTTTGGCTTGGTCCAATGAGCTGAGGTGGACATGGTGTTAGCTTCAACATACTTGCATTGTGCCTATCTACCTGCCTGTGCCACTGGATTTCAGATGGATGCCTGGTAGGGTTCCAAGAGGCTTGTTACTAAATGATTGGACTACTGACTTAAGGACTGATCACATATGTCTAACTTAGTTGATAATCTGAATGGAAAATACATACATGTGATGAAATACTTATATAGAAAATGAGTTGCCATAAGGTATGCAACAACATTGCATAAGGCATGAGAACCAGAATGTAAGATATGGATGCAAGAATAGGTAAAACATGAAGGGCAGGCATACATGCCCATACAGGTACCAAAGGTAACCAAAGCAAAGTGAACAAATGAAAGAGAATAGAATGAAGTGGGATGTACTGAACCAAACTGAATGTACTTATATGACTTGTGAGTGTATGACTTGTAATATGGTGAGGACTTTGGTTGGTATGACAGAGTGAACTGAGGCTGAGTAAATCATACTTTGACAGTACCTCCCTCTTAATGGCTGAACCCATGAAGCTGGTAAGTGGAGTTTGAACCACTTAAGGTTTTGATGTCTATCTGAGGTAAGCAGATTTTAATTTCCCAGGGAGACTTCTTCCATCACTCTACTATCACACCCCCCCTTCTTATCCAAAATGGGATATGACAGTGATGAAGAAGAGCACCAGCTCAAAAAAAAAAAAAAAAAAAAAA
>QFEC01011414.1:3079-18312 GCA_003316585.1 Gomphus bonarii | reverse complement strand
TGAACATTGCTGTAACACTACCAAATGTCCAGCTTCATAAAGTACTTTGCTCCCTTGAGTTGGTTAATCAGCTCAGGTATGAGGGGGAGCAGATATCAATTTTTTATGGTCATGGCATTCAACCATCAGTAGTCTTGTATGAGCCAAAGCCAGCCATCCTTTTTCTTGATGAAGAACACTAGGGAGGCCATTGGGGATATTGGCAGCCAAATACATCCTATGTCCAGGTTCTCTTGGACAAAATCATTGAGCTGGGCCTGTTCCACTGGGGACATGGGGTACACCTTGCAATTGATGGGGTTGGAGCCCGGTTCTAGCTCAATGGTGTGGTCCCAGATCCTTCACTCAGGAAGTTCATCAAAAGACTCCTTCATGAACACACTTTCAAACTCTTGGAGGTAGTCTGGAATCTCAGTGTCAGCTCAGGTGTTCTTGTAATGTGCTTCTGCTAGTCTCTGTGAGGTCATCTGTGTGGCTCAGATGTATTTGGGCTTGGGTGGCAGCATCACATACATCAGCCTGTCTCCTTCCTCCAACTCATCCCAGGGCCCCTTGGGTCCAGCATCATCCCTTTCCTCATGTTCCTCCTGCTCACTCTCTTCCTCCAGCAGCTTCTGGAATGGGCCAGCTCAGCACATCCAGATCTGCCACTCAGTCTTTTGGGTCTCCTCCCATTCTTCTTGAACTTCAGCTTGGCAGGTGTGGCACTGGTTTAGACATTGATTCATGTTGATCTTTCAAGTCTGCCAGTTGATCTTGGGGTTGTGCTTCTCTAGCCACGTGTACCCAAGAATAATGTTTTTCCCACCTAAGTCAGTGACTGTGAAGATGGCATGCTCAGCATGTCCTTCCATTCAGAGGATCACATTAATGACCTCTTGAATAGATCCTGCTCTATTGGGAGATCCATCCACATTGTAGATGGGGATTGGCTGTTAAAGTTTCCAAGTGGTGAGGTGGTGGTGTTCAGCATAGGCTTGGTTCATGAACAGTCCCATGGCCCTGCTATCAATGAGGGTGGGCCCAGACTTGACTTTGGCTGTATCTGTGGTCTGAATCTTGACCTTGATGACAAGAGACCTAGGCTTGGGTTGGCTGTGATTACATACTTTCTCAGGAGTTTTTGTTCCCACTTTTGGAGCCAGACCCAAGGGGTTTTGGGAGTTTTAGGGGAGTCAGGTTTTGGTGCAGCTGTTTCAGTCTTGGTTTGGTTTGGTATAATATGGGTTGTTTCACATTCTACTTCCAAACATGAGAACTGGTTATGTACAGGCAGTGGAAGTGCATTATTCATCCACTGCGGGCTTCAAAACCCTCTTCTTCCCCTTTTAATGTCTCGACCACCTTGGTCTCATTCTCAACTTTGGCCAACAGGGCACTTGTCATACTGGCCAGTGCTAATAACTCCAGTAGCAGCTCCAACCATTCTTCTATGCTCATGGTCCAGATGTCAAATGATAGAGGGCATTCTCAGGCATAATGTCCCAGTTTCTGGCACTGGAGGCAGTTTCCTGGTGGCACAACACATGCTCAGGTCATCACTGTCCATAGGAGCTGGGCCATCTTTTGGGGTTGTGAGGATGGGGGGTGGGGCTTGTTGAAGGGTTGCTGAGGCTTGGGGGCTTGCCCATGTTGCCTTTGGGGGTACTGTGAGGGGCTGAGGTGTCACACACAAGCTGCCTCAGTTCACTTCAGTGAATGCATTGTTTGCTTCTTGGTTCCTTGCAACCCTCCTAGCCACCTCATACCATCCTTCTGAATCATCAGAGTCTGGTGCTCCAGTCCCTAGTAGGGCTACCCTGTTCTACATGCTTGGTTTGAGACCCTTGCAAAACTTGATCATAACTATCTTGTTGTTATAGTACTCAACCAGGTCTATTAATTCTATGAACCAGTTGATGTACTCTTCCACCAAATCCTTACCCTGGTACCAACCCATCCCTTTGAGTCTCATAATAGCCAAGAGCTGTTCATTCTTCAGGCAGAAACAGTTAATGAAGTCAGCCTCAAAGGCATTCCAATCTGGTTACTGAGGTTGGCTGTACCTCTCAGCTTGAAGGATCTTATTAACAAACCAAGCTGCTCAGTCAGACTTGAAGAAGGAGAGGGCCCAGTGGATGAAAGCCTGGTCATTTGGGAAGTGATTGCCACAGATCATGAAGTAGATGCTGCAGGAGTTGAGGAAGGCATGGCCTTTGTCATGGTTTCAAACTCTGAGGGGATGCTGGTCTAACTCAGAAGGCAGCCAGGGGCAAGGGGTTTGGTATGCTTGGGCCATGAGCGCTAGGTGTTGGGTTGTCTTCAGGGTCAAGGGACTCTCTTTCCCTTCTTTCTGGCTCACTTTCTAATCTTTGCATTATTGCCCTCAAGGTATTACTGATTTCAGCATTAGCTGCTCAGTTCACTGCCAATTCTTGTTCTAACCATTGGAAGCACTTGTTGGTGTCCATTTTGGCTCAGGAACTCGGTAGTGTGTGCATTGCCAAAGCTGTTGCAGTTATAGAGGAGGGGGAGTCTTGCATTATGTAAGCAAGCAAGGTGAGGCTATCTGAGTTTCTTTCATTCAGACCAAATCCACCTATGGTCATATGGTGATGCAACTCCCAGTCCTTATTGGGCAAAGTTTTCCTAATGTAAGTGCAATCCCTGTAGCACTTGCTGAGGTTACCAAAGTCATGCAACTGAGGCTAGCAAGGGGGAAATCCTAAGAGGAAAACTTAGGATCCCTTGCTAGTGAGCTATGTAACCTATATACCCTTTGCCCATTCTCTGCTTCCTCTACACACCTTACCCCTTGATTGGTCCCAAAGGTATGTAGACCCCACAATCCATATCCAGCATTATGATACTTGGGCTGGTACTTTGGTTGATCAGTTTGGAGTGTTTCATACCTGGACTGAGGTGTCATCCCTTCATTCCTCATTTGAATATGTGGTTTGGCTCAGTATACATCGGTACAGGTTGATCAGTTTGGGATCAGTTTGGGATTTGAAATGGGTGATCCCCTGACAACCACTGTCAAGTATGATGGGGATAGTTTGTGTTGCAGAGTGAATTTGATTGTTGTATGCAAATTCAGCAAGAGAGATCCATTCTAACCAGTCATCTTCAAGTTGATTGACAAAGAGTCAGAGATATTGCTCAATCTCTTGATTGACTTGTTCCATTTGGCCATCAGATTGTGGGTGATAGGCTGTGGAGGCAGCAACCTTGATACCTAAGAGCTGATTTAGTTCTCACATGAACTGGGAGACAAATTGAGTGCCATGGGCACTGACAACTTCCTCTGGTAGTCCATGGAGCTTTCAAACATGGTCACAGAAAGGTCTGGCAATTCCTACCAAGTTTACATCAGATGTGGTGGGAATGATGTGTGTATACTTTGAGAAATAATCTACAGTGATGAGCAGAGCATATTAGCCATGAATGGCAGGTAGTTCTGTGATTAGATCAAAAGTGATAACTTGCATCTGTGGTCTTGGATATGATTGCAGAGAAGTTTGCCAATGGGGGAGGCAGGAAAGGTTTTGGTCCTATTGCGGGGGTCACAAGCCTTTATGTATTTGGCAATGTATTGTCCCATTCCAGGCCACCAATAGCTCCCAGACACAAGTTCAGTTGTCTTCCAGCAACCAGGGTGACTAGTGGTGCTTGTATCTTGGTGTGCCTTGACAATGTCATACTGTAGTTTGGAGTCAAGAGGGACATATACCTTTCTATGGTAAAGAATAAGACCATTCTCTTCTCTCCATTCTTCTCCTTCAAGATTTCTGGATGACCCAAGTTCTTTGAGAGCCTTTACTGTTGAGGTTAATCTGCAAAGATTTGATAGTCCAGGGCAGTCCTAAGCTATGACTATAGGTTACTATATTTTCTGCAAATATAATATCTTTGTTGTTCTGGCAACAAAGCTTTCCAGAGGCTTTCTGGTCAATCTGGCACTTTAGCGCTGGTACTGGGAGCTTGGGACTGATTTCTGAGAACACTATAAATCCAATAACAATTGGATCTACAGTCTGTAGTGCTCCAAAACTTGTGAGCAACTGATCTGATATGAGTGGAACCTATCTGGAATGTTCCAGAACTCAAACAACGAGTGTGAAACAGTAGAGAAACAATTTAGTAGTTAAACTGATTAAGTGCTGGTTCAAACAAGGAGAGAATAATTGAAATACAATTATTCAGTGATGTATTATTTACAAACACTTGTAGTACTTATAGAAAACATATCTCCTGAACTACTAATGAAGAGAAAAAGGAAATACAACTACATCTGGTGAAAAGCAACGGATTTCCATGCTATAGGAACTTAGGAAGTCATGTATGTCATACCCACATCATTGGAAATAGAAAAATAAGTTTGAAAGTTGTCCTGATCCTTCTTTCCTTGATCCTCTTATGTCTCACATGCTATCCTATTTCAGTAGCATGCTGTACAACCTCTATATCAATCAGCATTCCTTGATGGTGACATATATGCACCTATTCCAGTCCTCCCTTTGTCCCTAACTCCTCCAGACCTTTTCCATTCCATTTCATTCTTATTTCCAATTTTTTCCCACTTTGTCTGCTGTTCCTAGAGTCTCTTCATCATCCCCTATCTCCATCCCATGTCTTCTGCTCCTTTAGCTATTGAGGTGCTAAAGTGCTGTGAACCAAGTCTCTCATCTGTAATACAAGTAAAATATTGATAGAATGATGGGAAATGTACCTAGGAGTGAGGTTATTTTTGTGATGGCTTTGTATATTAGTAATCTTTAATGTCCCATGCATATATCTGATCTTTTTGTGCTGGTTTCTAGTTATATCTATTTTTTAGTGATTTTAGCTATGTATCCATGTTTCAATGGCATCCTTATTCCTTTGATGATAACATTTACAACCTTCTCATCTCAGTCTGTGCAGTGCCTGGCTCTGTCAAGAAATTTGTTGGCCTCACTATTGACAAGTTGTGCACCTGTGGCATTAACATAGAACATGTTAGGTTGGAGTAGAATTTGGTTTTGATTATCTTCCTCCCCCCACTTATGATCTACTCATCTTGAGAGTGCATCAGTTTTAGTTGAATGGTGACTAGGACAGTGGATCAATTCAAAATCAAAGCAAGAGAGGTAGAGTGACTAGTGAACTTGGTGGCAGTTTAGATTCTGTGCAGAACAAAAGTAGGTGAGGTTTTGATGGTCATTAAGGATCTCAATTTTGTACTTGGTTCCTTCTAAGATATGACATCATTCTTTTGGACCACAGATGACAGAGAGTAATTCCTTGTCATAGATAGCATAGTTGCACTCTGTGTCTGAAAGACTCTTTGAGGCAATGCCAATGGGTCTCCGCTTTCCATTGTTGCAGAGTTGAGATAGTACAGCACCTGCTCCATATGCTGAGGTATCTGTTTGAGAGTGCTTGGTCTGGTCTGGGAGGACAAGAATAGGGGTAGAGGAGATGAAGTGTTTAAGTTTATCAAAGGCAACTTTTTCTGGTCCATCTGGTGCCCAAGACCATTGTGTATTGGCTTTGGTGAGGTTGTTCAGGGGTTTGGAAATGTGAGAGAAGTTGTCCACAAATTGATGATATAAGTTGACATATCTAAGGAAGGATCTCACTTCAGTGACATTGTGTGGGATTGGTCAGTCATGTACTTCTGCTACCTTCACTGGGTCTATTGCCACCTTCCCTGCTGAGAGGATAAGTATAAGGTACTCTACCTCTAGTTGTTCAAATACACATTTCTCCTATTTCAGGTATAAGTTGTTGGAGCAAAGGATTTCAAGGACTCATCACACAGTCTTTCAATGGTCTTCAAGGGATTCTGTGAAGATGAGTATGTCATATATGAACACCACTACAACCCCTTCATTGATGAGGTCCTTGAAGATTTCATTCATCATCATTTGAAGGGTGGCTGGGCTGTTTGTGAGACAAAAGAACATTATCAGAGGTTTATATAGACCTCAGTTTGTTTAGAAGGCTGCCTTTCCACTCATCTCCTTCCTTTATGTGCACATTGTTGTATCCCCAGTGGATGTCTAGCTTTGTAAAGTGTTTGGCCCTGGCAGCAGCAACCTTGTTTATAATATCTTGTACAAGGGGAAGGGGATAAGCATTCTTGATTGTTATATCATTAAGTTTCCTGTAGTCTTGCAAAAAGTGGAGGCTGCTGTCCTTTTTCTTTACAAAGAAGACTGGGGATGCCATGGGTGATTTAGAGGGATGGATGCCATGACTCTTTAAACCTTCTTCAAGGAATGCATCTAGTTCTCTTTGCTCATTGGGGGACATTGGATAGACCTTGGTGCTAAAGGACTTGGCACCTGGATTCAGTTCAATTGTGTGATCCCAAGGTTTATGTGGGGGAAGCTTGTCAAAGGACTCTTTGAGAAGGCATCCTTGAATTCCTGATAAGGTTTTGGAACAAGATCTTTGAAGGATTTAGTAGGTGTAAGGTCCAATGCCTTTTGGGCAAGCTGTTGTGAGATGGTTGAGCCTGCACCAATTTCTTCATGGTCATCCTCAACAAAGACTACAAAGAGTGTGTCTCTGTTTTCAGGTGAATACAATGGCTCTTCAGCTGTGGCACATGTGTGTTGATCAGAAAGATGTTTGTGGTCTTCTTTGATATCTGGGACTGTCTCAACCTGAAGTTTCTTGTTGATTGGTTCAATACCACATGATTCAGGGCAGCAAGTCATCTTCACCTTGCCTGTGTGGCAATTGAGCTCTGGGTTATGCTCCATGAGCTAGGTATGTCCTAAAATGATGGCTAGGTGACCCAGGCTTATCACTGATAATGTGACACATTCCATGTAATGTCTATATATGCAGATGAGGTCAACCTTATCCTTGATTGAACCCACTTCATTAGGAGTGCCATCAATATTATAGATAGGTATAGCTAAAGGAAGGCAATGGGTTTTGAGCCTTTCAGACAAATTCAACATCAAAGAACATTCCAGTGGCACCACTGTCAAGGAGTGCATCAATTGCTAGAGGACATCCAGTGTCAACAGACTGGACCCTCAGGGGGACTTTGGTGCATTAGAAAGTGTCAGCAGAGTGGACATAGAGAAGGGTAGGAGGCTGCTCTTCAGGGTTTGGGGTCATGGGTTTAATTTCAGGCATGACTGGTTGGGTTTCAGTTTGGTCTAGGGTTGGCAATGAGTGTAGCATCTCTCTTGTATTCCCTAGTGTACATGTTTCAAGAACTGAAAACCAATTTGTTGAGCAGGGGATGTCTTTCACTGCTGACTTGCCTAAAAACCCTGTTTCCCTCCTTCCTCAGAAGTTTGGACCTTCACCTTCTGTGTTGCCCCATGAGCATCTAGAGCAGGTGCTACTGACTCTAAGATCATGTCTGTAAGGGAAGCTCCTGTGAGGTTTGTGCAGACACATTCCTTGCAGGGCTCTGGGCATGCTAGGGAAATATGACCTTGCTTGCCACAGTTGTAGCATATCTGAGTCTTGATGCATCATTGATGACCATGGGTGTAGCAGTGCTGGATGTGGGCAAGACAGGAGCAGTTGTAGCACAGGTTGGGATGGTGCAATGGGAGCCATGAGGTGCTTGTGCCTTTTTAACCTACACAAGATGGTGATAGTTGTAGTCAATCTGGCATGCAGCTTTCTTCCATGCCTTGAGGTTGGATGGGAGGGATGGTTGTGTATGGATCTTGTCTAGAATAATCACTGGAAGTCCTCTGTGAGGGCAATGCTATTGACAAGGTCACAACAACAAGATACTCCAATATTTAATGAGCTGATCAGGGGGTTTTCCACCTGGTGTAGCAGTAATCCTCAGAGATCAAGCTGAGGGGTAACCATTACACCAGTGACACTTATATACCCTAGTGGAAGGTCACGGAAGGTCATAGAAGATGACAGAAAGTGATGGAAAGTCCCAGAAAGTTATAGAAGGTTACAGAAGGTGATGGAAGGTGATGGAAAGTTCTGGAAAGTTACAGAAAGTGATGGAAAGTTCCAGAAGGTTACAGAAAGTCATGGAAGGACATAAACAAGAAACAACAACTAACAACAAACTCCAAGCTGAACCCTGACATCCTCATGCATAGGCATCTTCTAGTGCCTCATCATTTTTTTATTCATTTCATTCAACCTCAGGCTGAGCCCATGGTGGTTGCTACTCAATCTGTACTTAAACTGGGTGGGCCTTCCTCCTCTCTTCCTGGGACTCCCAACCCACTGCATCCTCATGTGAGTGGATGCAATGACAACAGGCCCATTGCCCCCTGCCAGCCTGACTCCTTGAGCCATTTACTGCTCCCCTCTGAGTGAGGCAAGTACTCTTTCTCCCCACTTGGATGGTTGTGTGCATGATGGGTCTAGCGTGATAAGTGCTTGGTTGCTGATGCAAGCCAGCATGATGAGAAAGAATACCACAGTCAAAGATGATAAGGTCTTGAGGTGGCCTCATGATCTTGCTACATCAAGTCAGTACTCATCATTGCATGAGCTTGTAATAGGTTGGATTATAGGTTGGTTGGTAAGTATGTGAGATGTCAATACTGCTCTTATTTGTGCTGTGGCTGTTTACTCTCATACTTCTAAGCCTGTAGCCCTGTCTGACAAATTGAACTGTGCTTTACTGGGGAGGTGGTGGGGTGACATCACCAAATATTCTCTTCAGCTGTCCTATTGCTGCCACATACTCCAGCAGTGCTGTCATTGACTTAGGGTTCCCAAGTAGCTCTTTGACTGATTTTGACTTCCTCCCCATGCCTTATCATTGAGGTCTGTTCTCCCTACAAGTATCTCAAATTGTACAGTATAATTGTCTGCTGACATGCTAGATGTCATCTTGAGGTCATGCAGTTTGGTACAGGCTTTTCTGGCACAATCTGGGTTTCCAAAGGCTTCTTCAACTTGTTTAGTGAACTCATCAAAGGTGGTAATCAAGGCAGTCCCATCAATGATAGCTTGGGTCTTATTATGTGCCCAAATTGCTGCAGAGCCTCCTGACATGAAGGAAAGAGTGTACAACATCTTTGTTTTGTCATCTGTGAAAGAATATGGCTGAAAAGAAATGGAGAGTTTCACAGCATGAATGAACCCTTCTATATCTGCCCTATCTCCACTGAACTTCTCCGGATCAGCTGCCTTGATGGAGCAATGAGAGGGGGAAGTGGGTGAGGAGGTGTGGATGGCCATGTGCTGTGTTACAGTAATTGCCACAGCTGAAGTAGCATTGGCCAGATTGCTTTGAATGTCCCCTAACTGGCTCTGGAGGTATTGATTCTGGTGCAGTAGGTGTTGAAGTTGATCTGCTTGGGGAATAAGCAGGGTTCTGAGGAAGGTACCATTTCCCCCCAGGGAGTCCCACTATGCCTCAGGGAGTTGGTCTGACATGATATGAGGTGGAAACTGATGAAAGATATGTGAGGTTGTCTGAAAGGGAGCTTGATCTTCTGTGAGGGTGACACTATTGACAAGGTCACAATGACAAGATACTCTGATGTTTATGAGCTAAAAGGAGGTATTCTACCTGGTGTAGCAGTAATTCTCAGAGATCAAGCTGAGGGGTAACTGTCACACCATTCACAGCCCTATACCCTACTCCAGTGCTATTATGTAATTGGAAGACACAAGGTATGGGAACATAAACAAGAGACAACAAACTGAACAAATGAACTCCAAGCTGAACCCTGACAGTAGCCTTATCAGTTAAGATAGTGTTCTAACAGAAAGCATTCAACTAGCCTAGGAGAGACACCTCTGGTTAGAAATTCCTAGATGCTTCTAGCTAAGTAATATTAGAAGTTCCCAGGGGGTGAGGTTAGTAAGCATCTAACCAGCACAGGAGGGAAGCTTTTAGCTTCATATTGTTGGAAGTTACTATAATATAAGGAATGAAAGTATCCAACTATCCTAGAGGAGAAGCTTCCAGTTAGATAATCCTGGATGCTTCTAGTCAGGTTATTTAGTTATTCAGGAAGCTCTTACTGTGACCTTCAGTAGATCTCTTGTAGACTGACCAGAATTTTTTACCATAGCCACTATCTTTAGACTTACTATGAAAAATGGTATGTAAACACATGCATAAGTAATAAATGTTTTTAATAATAAGATCATGTTTGTCAGTATATTTGTTTCATGTCTCTAGGCTGTATACTTTACATACTATTGGTTTGATACATGGTGATATCAAACCCTATAATTTCACACTGGGATTCCACTCTACATCAGAAGCCAAATTATGTATTATATATTTAGGAGACTGCACACATTTTATGAATATATCAGTAAAGATACCTGATGCTTATTTGACCTGATGACCCTTCTAATATAGCCATAAGTCTCACTCTTCTCTGCAAAAACTTGTCAATTAATGTCAGACTGTCACAAGTATTCTAGTTTCTTGTGATATCTATGTAAGTGTTTATTACCTTTTTAAGATAAGCTAGGATTGATATTAGTCTAACAGGATAAAGAAAACCTTTTACTAATATTAGAAGGAATGAAATAGTAACATGAATCCATCTAATGAGATTTTACATACTATAGTAGCTAATTAAAAGTCTTTTTGATTTCTTCTTAAGGCAAATGCTTTTTTGAAGACTGTAACTACATTTAAGTACTTCTCAGAATATCCAAGGCTTTCATAATGGTTGTAATGCATATATCAGACTTTTGTATCCTTGTCAGATATATGATAATGCATGGTAAGGCTTGTATACATTGTCTTATTCTATTTCCATGGAATATTGGTATCCTTTTGAGTCTGCATGCCAAAAGTGATAAATAGGACATCAAACCTCTTTCTGTATCAGAGAAGTTGGCATATGGATTATCATTGGCTTATCCTGATTAACTGTTCTACTCAAAGCTTCATTGACAGATGCAAAACATGCATTCTCAAAAGGACTTCATGCTTTAGGCAACATAACATGGTGTCACAGACTTTTATTGTCATTTATATGTGACCTTGCCAATATTACATTTTCATTCTCATTTTAAGCTGATTTTTAAATCATCATTTATCAGTCATTTCTTGACAGATTCATCTGCAATTATAATTGCTCATATATATTTCCTTGGTTCTCCCAACAGTAGAAGCCCCAAATATCTTATTTCAAAAATGCATTTTTTGGCCAACCCAATAGTCTACCCTACTTATATCAAAGAACTGTGGAGCTAAAATGGAATGGATAGTTCAAAAATTCTGAAAATAATCAAAAAAACCTTGCATTGTATTTCCCATTTGTTCTGAAATTCTTTTAGACACAATTATAAAGATGTGTAGTCTGAGTAATAATAATTTGATATTATGAAGTATCCCAGTAGCTCACTTACATGTGTGTGTGTTACTCATACAATAGAGCTCCAAAGAATCTAAAAATATTCCATAACAAAGATGAAATACTATTAAAAGTTTGTGATTATTCTCATATTTTTTGAATGACCAGTTTGAGCTCCACAGCACATCAATACAGGTAGGGTGGACGGTTGGGTTAGTCAAAAAATGCACTATTAAATGAAAATATTTGTGGCTTCTATGATTGGGATCACCAAGGAAAAATACAGAAAGGACTATATAAGTTTCAGCTGAATCTGTCAACAATTGATTGAGAAATGATTTAAAAATAGGCTCAAAATAAGAATGGAAATGTGACAATGGCAAAGGGCACGTGCAAATGACAATAAGGTGGAGATGGCGGTTGGTTCTGGTTCCACTAATTCCAGAGAAATTTCTATTGTGTATAAGCACTGGATGCCTTGAGAATACATAATTTACCGTTAATTTTTCTTCCAAAATATTCTAAGTTGAACCGAAAACCGTGCGAAACCGTGGATAAATAAGCGCCTTACCAACCGCGGTTGACCAGTTCCTAGTGACTCAGGTTTATCGGGAGATCATTTAAATACTGCTCAGGCGTCATTTTCCAGCTAGAAAGCTTGTTTAGGGTGCTCCAAATCGCGATCAACCAAGAGCTGTATCCACGTACAGGATCATACCTGTTCACCGCCATGTGCTCAACAATCGAAAAACATGATTGCAGGCGTCTGTGGCCATGGATGTCGTGCAGCCTCTGTATTATTTATTTGCGCACTTGTTACTACTCATACGAGCTCGGCCCTCTCTGTGAGCTTATGGCGATCTGTTCCATGTGTATCATAGTCAGTATAGACATCGATTGTATAATGTTCTTATTCTTATAGGATAAACCGGATTCTTAAAGTCTTCCTACCAAGGTATGTCTAATCACAACGACAATAACAAGATTCTTAGATTCTTTTGTTGCAGGAATGAGTATTCCAAAAGTGTTGATAGGGCTTCCTCTGCAGCTGCGGCTGGTTTGAGGTGCAAGAACTAGGGTATTGGTTCAATTGTTAGATGTCTGATTTGCTTTACCGACTTTGGTTATGGTGCCAGTGTTACTTGGATCCCTCATTTGGTCAGGAATATTCCTATGCTAAAGACCCAGGGATTTGCTGAGGAGATCAGAGTTGTGAATGAGTTGGGAATCACTCGGTGTGTGCGGGGTCTGGTAACTGAACGAATCTGACTACACTTGAAGCTTCATCGGGTTCAGGTTCAAGTGCGCCCTCCCACCTCTCTCCCTTTGTCCAGATCCCCATTCCGATTATCCTCGAATCCTCGATTCTACACATTCCATTCCAGTACCTCCCATACATACATTGTTATCCAAGTACCCCCTAAAGCATATGGTAAAAAAAAAAAACACTATCCATTCCAAGATCACCAAGTCCTCCATCCTCACATCAATATTGCACAAGGCAATAATTCCCCTTCTTATCGTCCAGCAGCAACGTACCATAAACATCATCAAACGCAAGCACCGAATACGACTGGATCCCATTCACGAGCACACCGCGCGGAAGCTTCAAGCGCACCCACGTGGGTTTCTCCACCTGCCCAGTTCCAGATCCGGATCTCTCGGGCATCCGCAGGAAGAACAGCCAGTTCGGTCTGTTCACAGGGCGCTTTAAAACGCGGATAAATAGATGATTGACGGAGCGCGCGATCAACTTTTGGATTCGCGATGCTGCCCCGCTAAAATTGCTACCTACGCCGCCGATCCAGCGATGGGGGCCGCTTGTGCCACCAAAGAGCGCGTGACGGACGGATGTGGAGGAATTATTATTACTTCCACCCCCCGAGTCGTTGATCGCGAGGCATAATGAGCGGCCGGCTGTCGTGCGACGTTCAAATGTGTACCTTTTGGGGCTCTCCACTTGGCGACATGTCGCCTCTAGTGTGGGATCTCCCAAGTCAGAGGACCATATGATAGATACGTGCTCGGAGCTCCAGTAACCGTGCGAATATATAAAGTCGAAGATTACCGGTCCTTGAACGCCGCGGCGGTAGCCTCTATAATTTGCGGAGCCTTCAGAGTCTACAGTGTGGATACACGTGGTGACGAGGAGCTCTGTGGGCCATATAAAACTTTCGTGAGTCAGATCAGTGGCGGAGCTCTCGAGGGGGTATAATACAGCAGGACAGTCAATGACGTGGATTGAGGTGCCGATGTTCTCAACCTTCTCGGCCACGATGAGCGGACGCTCGGGGTGAAACTGGGCTTTCAATCTGTACCATGAAGTGCCGAACTAAGGGGCCTGGATTAGTGCCGGAAATGTAGGGAGAACTGAGAAAATGAAAGCATACGTCTTCGTTTTGCTCCTCTTCCATGGGGGGATGGAGAGAGAGAGAGAGCTTTATGCCGGAGCACTCCTGAAAGTTTACGATGAATAAGTCACTTCCAAACGACACGAGGACGAGGGGCTCTTTCAAGTCTATATGAGAAGGGGCTCTCAATTCGCTGAGGCGGATGGAGAGAGTGTTCCTCACGCGCGGTGCTGTGCGAACATGCTGCCGGGGATCAAGCTGTAATGTATACATGTTGAGAAGTCTATGATATTGATAATAAATTATATGGTTCGAATTTCGTCTCGTGTGCGATGAAATAAACGTACATGTCCCACGGCTCGCTCACCACGGCGAGTATGATCGACGATCCATTGTTGGAAGACGAGTATGTATAGCATGACACGCGGCCGCGGAATGGCAGTGGAACAGACTCGCGGGTCCTGAGACAATATACACGCCGGAAGACCGTGTACATGTCGAGCAGCAGCCACTGGTTCCCGGGGAGGAACGCAGCGTGGTCGGTAATTCGGAAAAGTGCCCGCCGCCGTGCGTCATGTTGCACAAGGTGGGTTATCCTCCGCGGCCGGGCGACGGGACCGCGCCACGACGCCGATATCGCAGTCGCGTAGGTGGCGAGTCTGCAGATGGACGTGATGTCGAAGGTATCGAGCGTTTCTCCCATGGGAAGAGGGAGTCTGTCCGCATCCTTCGCGTTCGCCCATAACGATCGAGACGAGCATCCAATCGCGCGGAAAAATCTTGACGTCTGTGGGGTGGCACTCAAAATTAGACTGACAGAACGGTGACCTTAAATAAGGCTAGTGTCCTCACACGTGTGACGTTGAGGATGTCCTCCAGAGAGGCACCACTCATGATTTTGACGACGAGCTCGACAGGCAGTTCGTCGAGCGACCGCATGTTGCAACAATGAACAATGTGACCGGCATCTCCCGGAGCAAAACCATGAGGCAGTGCAGCGCAAGTTTAGCTCTGGTCTATTCAAACTGGAAGTGAGATAATAATAATCTTTGATTCATCTGCCTGCTTCTGACAAACTGAGAGGTTACCTTTCTTGCGTTTTTTAGCATCAGTCAATGACTGTACTTTAACTTGTACCTCACTTTCTTGAGGGTTATCAGGAAAATGACAGGCTTGTATATGGTGGTGATACTTGAAAGATAATTCCAAGTCTTACCCTTCTATATATGATAATATTAGTTCATACAATTCATTCATAAGCCCTTCAGTATCTTGTAAGGTGGAAGCCAATTACAGTAAGCAACAAAACTGTTCACATGTTTGGAAGTTTTGGATTGTATACCTAATAGGAAATTTAGTTTAATTTTTAAAATAATAAGAATATTATAATGCATGCTCTAACATCTCTGATATTTCATACAAAAGGATTCTAGCAAATCAATGTTGAACTTCCAGAGATATGATTATTTTATATCACAGGTGTCATTTGAACAGTTTTGTTGCAGACAGTTAATGAGTGAAAAAAAGGTCAAAATTAGAGGCCTTTAATGAGGTATTAACTCATGTCACATGATTTCTGGTTATGTGCAAAATAGATGAAAAATGACTTTGGGTTCAAGGGGACCATGGTCCT
>QFEC01011406.1:3221-15589 GCA_003316585.1 Gomphus bonarii | reverse complement strand
CTCCACATCACACACACCAACCTCCATGTCATTTTCCAGTATGTTCCATAGTTTAACATGACCCCATCTCTCATTTAGCACCCCTGCATCCTAATGTAGATACACTTCAACATTCAGATAACCCTGTTCCATATTAATCCCACATTCTGAATGTATTTAAACCTCCATATACTCATAGCTAGTTCTTTAGTTTGAATATTGATTTAGTCACCTCCTAGTTACCTCCATGAACTCACTCCACAACTCCACTCCATAACACCTCCATAAATACAAGGACAAGACAATGTAAGAGGGTGCAACACATAAGTTGAAGCCAAGTCCTTTCAACTCTACACCCCAGTTCAACTTTGATAGCTTGACCACTCCAGGAAACCTCCAGACAAGATGTCTTTGACTCCAGACTTAACAAGGTGGATGACTAAGGGTGCTAAGACAGAGATTTGTCAGAGACAATCTGGGATATAACAATAGATCATCATACACAATCTATAAAATACATATATACACAGAAAATTATCCCCCATCCAAATACTGGCTTTTAATATCAGGACAGTACAACACATCCTTCAAGGCAATGTGTATCATTGGTTTCCCATTAGGAATGCCTATCCTCATGTTCCCTATCCCTGTGGCCTTGAAGACTGTCTTATCCATGGCATTGATCACATGCAGTGTGATTTCTTTGAAGGTAATAAAGCAGTGTCTGTTAGGTGACATGTGGCCTGATGCACCTGAGTCATAGATGTTGACTTCCCTTCTCATCAATGGACTCATTCCCAGCATGAGCATGATCCCAGCAAATATCATCATGAAGGCAAACCCCTTGCCTTCTGCTACTGCATTTGCTGAACCACCTCCCTTCTTGTCTACATCCTTTTTATCTCTCTTCTTGGCTTTAGAGCAACAGTCAGCCTTCATATTGCCCATTTTCCTTTCAACATTCTATGCCAGTTTTTGTGGTGCTGGAGGTGCCACTGAATGCTTGTGGTTTTCTGCAGCCTTTTGCTGCAGTGAGGACATTCTCACTCACTTTCAATTGGTGCTCCTTGATGGTAAGTCATTAAAACTCATCAATCAGTGTGCTGACCACCTGATATGGCTCCAGCTTAGCCTTCACATGCACTACTGACATTGTAATTGCATTGATGAGCAAGCTGTTAAGTGTGTGCACAGATGCCCTTGGTTTGGTCATTTGGCTCAGTCCAATGAGCTGAGGCAGACATGGTGTTGGCTTCAATGTGCTTGTGCACCTATCTACCCATATGTGCCACTGGATTTTGGATGGATGTTTGGTAGGGTTCCAAGATTGTCAGTACCAAACATTGAACAACAGACTTAGGGACTGAGAGAGTATGCCTAACTTAGTTGATAATCTGAATGGAGAATACATACATGGAACTGTCTACTTGTATAGGAAACAGAGTTACCATTTACCTGTTGCATAAGGATGGAAACTAAACTGTAAGGAATGGATACTAAAATAAGTAAAACATGGGCAGTGGGCATACATGCCCATATATGTACTGAGGGATACCAAAGTGAAGTGAATGAATATAAAAGGAGTATGAAGAAGTGGAATGTACTGAACTGAACCAAGCATACATGTATGACTTGAGAGTCTGTGACTTGTTATATGATATGCAGGGGCTTTGGTTGGTATGACTGAGTGAACCAAGGTTCAGTAAATCATACTTTGACACAAGCAATATGACTTGGGGAGCAAGCCAAGGATGACAGTGACTAGATAATTGTCAGTAAGTGTAGCATTCATCCCAGTGAGTTGTTCCTGCATTCTCATGAGGGTCTCCAAGTACATCCAGATGTTTGAGTTGTCCTCACACTTCATCTTGTACATCTGGCACCACATGTTGATCTTGACAGTGAGTGATTTAGTCTCATACTTTGCACACACTACTTCCCAGACCTCCTTCACAGTACCTAGGTTCTGGACTTTGATAAGGATACTGTCAGGCACTGTGGTAAAAATCTGTGCCTTGATAGTTGCCTCACACTAATAGTAATCATCCCAGCATTTCTCCAAACCCTCCAGGTCCTCCTCCTCCTTATCCATAAGCATATGGCCATCAGGGTGGGTAGGATCAGAGGGGGGATCCAAACAGTCCCTTCCAGGTGCTATTTGGCACCATGAGTTGTCACCAGCATAGCTAACATCAGACTCTTCCAGACAACCCAGTTTGTGCCATCCTAGGCCAGCTTTAGGACAGCAGATAAATTGTAAAGTCTGGAGTCAAAGACATCTTCTCCAGAGGTTTCCTAGAGTGGTCAAGCTGTCAAAGTTGAACCAGGTATGGAGTCAAAAGGACTTGGCTTCAACTTATGTGTTGTACCCTCTTACATTGTCTTGTCCTTGTATTTACAGAGATGTTGGAGCAGAGTTACAGAGTGAGTTCATGGAGGTAATGAGGAGGAGACTAAATTGATATTCAAACTAGAGAGCTACCTATGAATACATGGAGGTTTAAATACATTTGGAGTGTGGGATTAATATGGAACAGGGTGGTCCAAATGCAGAAGAGTAACTACATTAGGATACAGGGGTGCTAAATAAAATGTGGAACTATGGAACATACTAGAAAATGACATAGAAGATAATAGAAGGTTGACATGGAGGTCCATGTGTTGGATTGATGATATGTTGAGGATGACAGGGATGGAGTATGGAGTGTATGGAGGTCATGTGGAAAGCATGGAGGGTGTCTGAGGTGCAGAGTGTGACAGAGGGTTAAGTTCAACCCAGAGGAGATGCAGAGGTAGATGACTAAGGGTGCTAAGGCAGAGATTTGTCAGAGGTGATCTGGGATCTAATGGTACCTCCCCATTGAGGCCAAGCCTCGAGGCCTGTGGTGATTAAGATGGAAATTGCCATGGGAAAGGAGGTTAGGGCTGGGCAGGAGAAGGTATATAAGGACATAGTGTTTCTGCATTTATTCAAGTACACTCATCACCCAGACCATTTTATACCACAACATGAGCAACTTAGAAACCATAGGGGAGCAGATCTGAGTGCTGATGCAGCAATTTGAGACTAAGAAGGTGGAGAAGGAGGTGGAGGCAGAGGCAGAGGCAGAGCAGTGGAGGAAAGCAGAGGAGGAGGAACAAAAGGACAAGGAGTACAAGGTGAAGGAGGAAAAGGAGGCAGCAGAGAGATGAGAAATGGAGGAGTGAGAAAAGAAGGAGGCAAATGAGAAGGCAGCCCATGAGGCTGTTAAGAAACAGGAGGAGGACACAGTCCAAAAAGCTGCAAAGCCTCAAATTCCTGCAGAAGTGGCTGGTCCATTGGTAGAGGTTGACAAGAGAACTTGGAGGTTGCAGAAGGAGCAGGATGATGAGGCCTGGGAGAGGCACGATCATATGGCACTGGATGCAGAGAAGCACCTCCAGAATCACCACACCTTTACTGTCTTTAAGGGACAGAAGGATTTCATCAACCTGCAGATGTGTTGGGCATTGTTTTGGAACTTGTCAAGACTGTGGTGTTAAGTAAATAACACTTCAATCTCTATAACCATGGAAATAACAAGTCTAAGAGAATACTAAACTTTGCTACAGCACAACTCTGGAAATAATTAAATATTTGTACCTTGGTTACAACCCTCTGTACTAACTTGAAAAAGTTAAGACGACTGGATTGTAATGCATTTCTTAGCAGCAAAGACTAATAGTCTGCAAAGTCTGTATTAGGCTCATGGGCACTATCAGGGTCCAAGTATTCCTAAAGAAGGGAATACACTCAGAGGCTAGAGGAAATAAGTGGATTGACTTGATATTCAAGTTAATTCACTCTGAGGAAAGACAGGATAAAGTGAAGTGCTTGTGAGGCAACAACACTTAACTGGAGAGTATCTCTGAACAGGAAAATCAACTGAACAGATCAACCCTAAAGCAGAATGTGACTGACTAGAAAATCAATAGCCAATCTCACCCTGTATAATCACAAGGATGTCACCCACCCTTGGCATTATGCAGGAAAATCAACTATACTAATCCCTGTCACTGGAAAATCAACAGATGACTAAGAGAAGTGTCACATGAATCATGTGGATTGATAGGATAGAAGCAGATGTATGTATTGTTCATTTAGGGGGCAGTATGTTCTCCTTTTATACCTTATTTACACTAGGGTGAGAACTTCTATCTATTAATGGTCATGGAAGATGGTAGAATATAGTAGAAGGTTATAGAAGGTTCCTAGCCAATCAACTTTCAGTTACTGACTATGAGTCATTACCCAGCACAGCCTTGCTCATGCACAGACCATGTACACTGCTTTTATGCCTTATATGTACATTATTATGGTCTATTTACTCAGGCCATGTCAGGCCTTGCATAGCCCCATACCTGTGCTGTAGTTGCTAGCATAGCTCTGAGGCTGTGCCATTGTAATTGGCATAGCATTGGAGCTATGCACTTGGATACTGCATGCTGAGAGTGAATTTAAGTGCCCATGTTACCCGGTTTGGGAGTATTAGCAAACTCAGCTGAGGAGACAGAGCCAACTTGAGCAATGATCTTGAATGGACCTAGATACTTTTCAGCTAGTTCCTTAGAAGGCTTATAGTGCAGATATTATCAGATTTAACAAAGACTTTGTCACCAATCTTGAACTCCAGAGGTGGAGTCTGGCAATGGTCTGTGGATGCTAAGTAACATTGTTGAGCTTTGGAGATGGTTTTACAGAGTTCTTGATGGAGTTCATCTAAGTCCACTGCAAAGTCTCATGCTCTTGAGGAGGTGAGGTCTCATTCAGAGTGTACAGTAATGTTGGGGTAATAACTCTTGTTGGTGAAGAAGGGTGATGGTGGCATTCAGAGCATTGTTATATGTGAATTCTGCAATTGGGAGGAGGTCTAACCAGTTGTCCTGTTGGTAGTTGCGATAGACTTGAAGGTTTTATTCCAGTGTTTCATTCATTCATTCAGTTTGTCCATTGCCCTCAGGGTGGTATCCAGAGGTGAAGTGAAGCTTCATGTCAAGAGCCTTTCCAAGGGATTGAAAGAAGGATGATACAAACTCTGTGTCACAGTCCAAGATGACATGGGACAGAACTCTGTGCTTGGAGAACATGTGGAGTATGAAGAGCTTTGCAAGTACCAGAGCATTGATTGTGTCAATGGTGGGGATGAAGATGGTTTGTTTGGTGAGTCTGTCAACTATAATGAGGATGGTGTCATATCTGGAGGATGGTGGAAGCTTTTCAATAAAATCCATGGAGATGGAGTTCCAGGGATGTTCAGGGATAGGGAGTTGCTTGAGTAGTCCATAGGGGTGATGTCTCTGTGGTTTAGAGTGTATGCAAGTAGTACAAGACTTAATATAGGACTTAACAGAGGTGCAGAGCTTGGGCCAAACATAATCTCTATGGATGAGTTCAAGCATGCAGTTCTGTCCAAAATGTCCTGATATAGGGTGATCATATTTGTCTTGCAGTACCCAGAGTCAAAGGTCATCAACATTAGGGATGTAAATGTGTTTGTCTAAGAGGAGGGATTCTTCAGGGTCTATGGACCAATGTCCTGTGGGATTGTCAAGGTGGGCAGATGTAACAGGGTCAGATCAGAGAGCATGTTTGATGTCCAAGTGCAACTTGTTGATGTCCATGACCATAGTGGTGTGGAAGACTGGGAAGCACAAGGATGTTGTGTGGAGGAGGAGTGAAGAGATGAGTAGTTTGGAAGTAAAAACTGGACATAAATTGTGCTGGTTGATGGTCACATAGTCACTTCCTCCCTCTTTAGGGTAGATGTCCCATTGTCTTGTCAGAGCATTGGGTTTGGCTCCAAGTCAGCCAGGACAAAAACAGATAATGAGGTTAAATTGAGAAAGGTATTCTGACTATTTGACTTGACATTGAGTGAGGAGTTTGGTTGTGGAAAAATATTCCAGGTTTTTGTGGTCTGTAACAACATTGATCACTTCTGAGGAGCCTTTGAGGTACCAGCATTTGAACATTCAAAAATCACTAGCAGTTCCTTGTTGCAGATGTCATAGTTTAGTTCTGGAGGTGTGAAGGTCCAAGAGTGGAAGGCAATTGGGTGGATGTTGTTGTCTTCCAGAGATATTGTTGACAGTATTGTGGAAAGTACATAGTTGGAGGCATCAGTTTTGACGATGAGTGGGGACCCAGGGATCCAGTGGGTGAGTATAGGAGCAGTTGTGAAAGCCTTTTTCAAGGCTTTGAAAGAACTCTGGAATGCATTGGTGAAAACCCACAGAGTGTCCTTATGGGTCAAACAGGTTAGTAGAATGGTAAGATTGGAGTAATTGAATATGAAACAGTGGTAGAAGTTTGCAAATACAAGGAAGGACTGCACATTTTTGACTTTTAATGGTTCAGGCCATTCCTGAATGACTTTGACCTTGTCATCAGCCATGGTGAGGCTGTTGGGTGAGAGGATATATCCAAGGTATTTGACAGTACCAACATGGAAGAAGCACTTGTCTGTGTGTGCATACAGGTGGTTCAACTGGAGTTGCTGGAGTTCATCTTAAACATGTCCTCTATGTTGGTCTAGGTTGTTGAAGTATACAAGGATGTCATCCAAGTAAATGAGGACTGAGATGTTGAGGAGGTCAGAGAAAACATTGTTCATGAAGCATTGAAATGCTGCAGGAGAGTTGGTGAGTCTGAAGGGCATCACACACCACTTGAATGATCCATATCTGGCTCTGAAGGCAGTTTTCCATTCATCACCTTCATGGATTTGAATGAGGTGATAGGTGTGTCAGAGATTGATTTTGGTGAATATCCAAGCCTTGTGAGGACTGTCAAGTGTTATAGATAAAGGAATAAAGGATGCCATTTTAGATGGATACACAAATAAAACAACTAAAAAATAGATACAACTAGGAATTAGTACAAAAACAGTAGCTATATGCATGGGACACTAAAGATAACTAAAATACAAAACCACCACACAAAAAATCTCATCAGTAGCTACATTTTCCATGATTCTACAAATATTTTACTTGTACGACTGGTATGGGGCTTGATTCACGGCACTTTAGCACCTCGGCAGCTAAAGGAGTGGGAAGCATGGGATGGAGATAGGGGATGATAAAGGGACACTAGGAACAGCAGACACAGCAGGAATTCATTGGAAATAGTATTAAAATGGAACAGAAGAGGTCCAGAGAAGTTTAGGACAAAGGGAAAGCCAAAACAGGTGCATATATTTCACCACCAAGGAATGCCAATGGATCTACTAGCCATACAGTGTGCTACTGGTATTGGGTAGCATATGAGACATAAGATGATCATAAAAGGAAGGACTAGGACAAGTTAAAACCATCTTTTTCTATTTGCAATAGCCTGGGTATAGCATATGCAACTACCTAACTTTGTACAGTGCTGTTAAGTCCAGAGTCAGAGATGTCTTGTCCAGAGGGTCCAGAGTGGCCGAACAATCGATTTTGAGCTGGGGTGCGGAGTCGAGAGGACTTGGCTTCAACTTATGTGTTGCACCCTCTTGCATCATCTTGTCCTTGAATTTACGTAGTTGTGGAGCGGAGTTCATGGAGTGAGAACAGAGGTAGTGAGGTAAGACTAAATTGATATTCGAACTAGGGAACTAGCTACGAATACATGGAGGTTTAAATACATTTGGAGCATGAGATTGATATGGAGCAGGGTCATCCAAATGCGGAGGAGCTACTATACTAGGATGCAGGGATGCTAAACGAGAGACGGAGTCATGTGGAACTATAGAACATACTAGAAGATGACATGGAAGGTAATAGAAGGAGTGACGTGGAGGTCCATGTATCGGACTGATGACATGGGAGAAAAGACGGAGATGGAGTACAGAGTATCCAGAGGTCACGTGGAGGTTGTTCGTGGCACAGAGTCTGGCAGAGGATCGAGATCTGTCTAGAGGGCTGAGATCAATCTGGAGGAGCATGGAGATGAATGATAAAATGGGCGCTAGGACGGAGATTTGTCAGAGGGGACCTAGGATCTAACAAGTGCAGAAATCCACCACTTTCCACCAGATATGGTTGTATTTCCTTTTTCTCTTCACTAGTAGTTCAGAGGATATGAGATCTATAAGTACTACAACTGTTTGTAGTTAGCACTTCACCAAATAATTGTCTATTGATTATTTTGTCCTTGTCTTACTCAGCACTTCGCTTAACATTTCAATTAGGAATCATCACTCAGGCTTGTCGTTCAAGTTCTGGATTACTCCAGAAAGGTCACAGTTATATCAGACTAGTTGCTCACAAGTTTTGGAGCACTACAGACTGCAAATCCAATTGTTATTGGATTTACAGTGTTTCCAGAAATCAGTACCAAGTTCTCAGTACCGGCACTAAAGTGCCAGATTGACCAGAAAGCCTCTGGAACATTTTATTGCCAGAACAATAAAACATTTACATATATAGAAATTATAGTATCTCCAAGAAGTAGCTTGGGATCCACCTGGACCATCAATTCTTTGTCAAATAACCCCAACATCAAGGAGATCAGTTACTCTGGAGAGCGGATAGTGGTCCTTCTTCATAACTTTGTTGAGCCCTCAAAAATCAATGCAGAGTCAAAGAGAGCCATCCTTTTTATGGGCAAATAAGACCAGAGCTCCTCCAGGGGACCTGGAAGGGTGGATGAAGCCCATGGAGACATGTTCATCTAGAAAATCTCAAAGTGTTTTTAGTTCACTCTGAGAGAGGGAATAGATCAGACCAAAGGGAGGAGATGTCCCATCTTCAAGTTTGATCTTGAGGTCATATAGCCTGTGCAGAGCCACTGTATTGGCTTTGGCCTTACTGAAGACATCCACAAAATCATGGTATTCATCCAGGATGCCAGTAATGTTGACTGGAACATTGTTTGAGTCTAACTTGTCAGATGCTGAGATCAGCAGTTGAAAGGTTTGCATACCATCCATTTTGGAAATGTAGGCAAATGCTGCTGCATTCACCAAGCCAATTTTGGGAGCAATGAGCAGAGTCAGAGTTGGAGGGTCAGATGAGTGTGGAACTGATGTTACTGGCTCAGGTGGCACCATAGACTCAGTTGGAGATGGAGAACTGAACATAATACTGCTCAAGGCCTAGTCAATCAATGGATTGTAGTGGGTGACCCAGTTGTGTCCAAGAACTGTGGAACAGCTGGAGTCTAGCAGAGTTACAAAAAATGTAACGGAGTGTTCCTCCCCTTTAGGGAAGCAAACTGGGAGGTTGATTGCCTTATGGATGACTGAGTTGGTCAATCCATCAAACAAGCAAAGTGGAATCAGATTGATGTTATAGGTATGGAGCTGGTAATTAGATGCAAAAACAGAATCTAGGAAACAGTGAGTTGATCCTGAGTTAATAAGCATACTGATGGGTTTATTAAGAATTAATTCAGAGGTGAGCTGTATAGTCAAGGAGTTTGGACTGGAAAGAGTGGATGCATTGAGACATAATTCCATTATTGCACCATGGGGATCAACACAGCCCTCAGCTGGTGCTGGAGTCAGAGGGCTGCTTAGGTGTTTTTTGAATCTGAGGCAGCCTTGGTATCAGAGTTCTTTTTGTCAGACAATTTGCTGTCCATCGTGGAAGTGGATCATCCTTTTGCAGCAGAGGAAGTCGATTTAGGACATTCCTTTGCTACCTGACCTGTTCTACCACAGAAGAGACAGAGGTTCTGCTCAAAGCAGCATTGTCACTCCTGTTGAGTCAGTTTACCATCTTTGCCTAGTTTTGATGCTAGGTCCAAGGTCTTCTTGGGGGTATTTGATGTATTGTTGTTGGAGGCAGACTTGTTGGACTTGTTGCTATTGTTGTTGTTGTTTGATGTCTTCCTGTTGTTGTTGGAATTCATTGATGGCATGGCAGGGGTTTTGCCCTTATCTTGGTGGCAGTCTGAGGTTTTGTTCAAGTTGTTCTCTCAAGTGACTTCAGAGCATCATTCCCAGTAGTGGGCATCAATGGATTGGGTGAGGGATTGAAGCTTGTGTAATGTGCTGGGTTTACCAATGCAAGCTACTTCATCCTTGATTCTTACTAGAAGTCTGTTTTAGAACTGGTGGTGGAGTGCAGCATCTCCCCAATGGATGCATGTGGCAAGGCAGTTGAACTCAACCAGGTACTTGGTAACTCATTGGTTATCATGCATGCAGAGGGTTTTGAGGTCAGCCTCTGCTTCACCACCAGGATCATGGGGTCTGGAGTTGTCTTTCAACTCAGACACAAATTCTGAGTAATTGTCTATCCAAGAGGGGTCAACATTGGAGGAAAGGGTAGGTTTGAATTAGTCTAACATGGTTACTTTCAGATAGGACAGCACATAAGTGACTTTTGCACTGTCAGATGAAAAGGTGTCAGAACAGTCATAAAATTTAGATTACATTAAACCAAAAATGGCTGGAGTTTACAACTGTTGGAACCATTGAAGGTGTCTGGTTCTTGGACCTTGGTCTGGGGCAATGACTTCTTTGGCAATGACAAATTGTGAGCCAATATGGCAATGGCCTCAGTGAGGTTGGGGACATCATTTGAGTTGGATGATGACACTCTCAGAGGATTCAGAGCCAGGAAAGGGTTGGACAGAGACTGAGGGTTGTGATCAGAGGGTGTATTAGGGGGGTCAGGCATGTCTGGATTGGGCACTTATGCCAGGTTTTCAGGGTTAAGTAGGGTTAGGGGTGAGTGAGTACTTGGGAGCATAGCTGGGATGTTAGGTATATGGCATACAGATGCTTCTGAAATGGTTCTGAGGGTACCACCATGTAAGTTGCTTCAAATGCTATGTTTCATAGATGACAAAGAGTGAGAGTTCAAATATACTCCTACCTCTGGAGTTGAAGATGTCTTGTCCAGAGATTTCCTAGAGTGGTCAAGCTGTCAAAGTCAAACTGGGTATGGAGTCAAGAGGACTTAGCTTCAACTTATGTATTGCACCCTCTTACATCATCTTGTCCTTGTATTCATGGAGATGTCAGAGAAAAGTTATGGAGTGAGTTCACAGAGGTAACAAGGAGGAGACTAAATCAATATTCAAACTGAAGAGCTAGCTATGAATACATGGAGGTTTAAATACATTTGGAGCATGGGATTAATATGGAACAGGGTCATCTGAATGCAGAAGAGTAACTACATTAGGATGCAGGGGTGCTAAACAAGAGATGGGTTCATGTGGAACTATGGAACATACTAGAAAATGATGTAGAAGATAATAGAAGGATGATGTGGAGGTCCATGAGTGTGATGTGGAGATCCATGTGTCAGATTGATAACATGTTGAGGATGACAGGAACAGAGTAAAGAGTGTATGGAGGCCATGTGGAAAGCACAGAGGGTGTCCAAGGTGTGGAGTGTAACAGAGGGTTAAGTTTGACCTGGAGGAGATGCAGAGGTGGGTGACTAAGGGTGCTAAGGTGATGATTTGTTGGAGGTGATCTGGGATCTAATACAACTTCAAGGTGGAGGTAGATACAATAGGCTCTGCAGAGCCTATAACCTGTTGCAATAGGCACAGCAGCTAAATAAACAAGGACTACAAAGCAATAAGTACTTATGCATCCAGGTGAACAAGAAGATATGCACCTCAGTGAATGGGTGGTTCACTGAGGGGTTAGTAACTAAGAGTTGAATAGCTATAAAGTCTCTGTCAGGGTTTAGCTTGGAGTTCATTGTCAGTTGTTGTTTCTTGTTTATGGCCTTCCATGACTTTCTGTGACCTCCCACAACTCCCCATCACTTCCTGTAACTTCCCAATGACCTTCTATCACTTTCCATAACCTTCCATAACCTTCCATAACTTTTCAGGACCCCCCATCACTTTCCATCACCTTCTATGACCTTCCATGACTTTCCACTAGGGTATATAAGTGTGACTAGTATAACAGTTACCCCTCAGCTTGATCTCTGAGGATTACTGCTACACCAGGTGGAAAACCCCCTTATCAGCTCATTAAATATTGGAGTATCTTGTTGTTGTGACCTTGTCAATAGCATCACCCTCACAGAATATCAAGCTCCCCTTCAGACACCCTCACACATCTTTTCCATCAGTTTCCACCTCATAACATGTCAAACCAAACCCTAGAGGAGTATTGGGAATCCCTAGGTGCTGCTGGTGCCATTCTCCAAAACATGTTTGCCAACCAGGCAGACCAAATTGACCTCCTAAGGCACCAGAATGAAGTGCTTAGAGAGCAGTTGAGTGCTATGCAGAACAATATGACCAGTACTGCCTCAGCTGCCACAATTGCAGCAACCCAGCACTTTACTACCCACATCCCTACACCCAGCCCCCTTCTCATCGCTCCATCAAGGCAGCTGATCCAGAGAAGTTCACTGGAGATAGGGCAGACACAGAGGGATTCATCCATGCTGTGAAGCTCTCTATCACCCTTCAA
>QFEC01011391.1:0-11293 GCA_003316585.1 Gomphus bonarii | reverse complement strand
TTTACATGTATTATCTGTGCTTCTTCAGCTCTTATGCTGAACTTACAGTGTCGCAGGCTTACTCTGCCAATGGAGTTGCCTTCACAATAACATCATCTCCTCCTCCTACCCAAGCTACCAAAATATTCAAGAAGACTGGGGAAGCCATGGGTGATTTAGAGGGGTGGATGTGATGTCTCTTTAAATTTTCTTCTAACAATGCATCTAGTTCTCTTTATTCATTGAAGACATCAGATAGACCTTGGTGCTAAAGGACTTGGCACCTGGTATCAGCTCAATTGCATGATCCCAGGGTTTATGTTGGGAGAAGCTTGTCAATGGATTCCTTTGAGAAGACATCCTTAAATTCCTGGTAATGTTTTGGAATTAGATCTTCAAAGAATTTAGTGGGTGTGAGCTCCAATGCTTTTGGGGAAAGCTGTTGTGAGACAGTTGAACCTGCACCAATTTCTTCATGGTCCTCCTCTACAAAGACTACAAAAAGTCTGTCTCCATTTTCAGGTGAATACAATGGCTCTTCAGCTGTGGCATGTGTGTGTTGATCAGGAAGGTGCATGTGGTCCTCTTCAATGTCTGGGACTGTTTCAACTTGAGGTTTCTTGTTGATTGGTTCAATACCACATTATTCAGGACAGCAAGTCATTTTCACTTAGCCCAAGTGCTAGTTAACTTCTGGGTTGTGCTCTGTGAGCCAGGTGTGTCCTAAGATGATTGCTAGGTGCCCCAGGCTTGTCACTAAAAATGTAACACATTCTGTGTGATGTCCATATGTGCAGATGATATCAACCTCTTCCTTGATTGAACCTGCCTCATTAGGAGTGCCATCTATGTTATAGATAAGTATAGCACAAGGAAGGTGATGGGTTTTGAGCCTCTTTGCTCAACAAATTCAACATAAATGAACATTCTGTAGCACCACTGTCAAGGAGTGCATCAATTGCTAGAGGATGTCCAGTTTCAATGGACTGGACCTTCAGAGGGACTTTGGTGCACTGGCAAGTATCAGCCAAGTATACATAGAGAAGGGGAAGGGGTTTCTCTTTGGGGTTTGGTATGGTGGGTTTTATTTCAGGCATGACTGGTTGGATTTCAGTTGGGTCTAGGGTTGGCAATGAGTGTATCATGTCTCTAGTATTCCATAGCATACATGTTTCAAGAACAAAAAACTGATTTGTTGAGCAGGGCATGTCTTGCACTGCTGACTTGCTTAAAAACCCTGTTTCCCTCCTTCTTCAGAAGCTTGGACCCTTGTTTTCTGTGCTGCCTCACAAGCATCTACAGTAGCTGCTACTGACTGTGAGATCATGTCTGTAAGTGCAGCTCCTGTGAGGTTTGTGCAGACACATTCCTTGTGGGGCTCTGGGCATGCTGGGGAAATATGGCCTTGCTTGCCACAATTATAGCATATCCAAGTCTTGATGCATCATCAATTGGAATCTATATCCATGGGTGTAGTGGTGCTGGGTGTGGGCATGGAAGGAGTAGTTGTAGTGTGGATTGGGACAGTGTGGTGGGAACCATCAGGTGCTTGGGCCTTCTCAACTTCCACAAGACAGTGATAGTTGCAGCCAATCTGACATGCAGCCTCCTTCCATGCCTTGAGGCTGGATGGGAGAAATGGTTGTGCATGGATCTTGTCTAGAATTGTCACTGGAAGTCCTTGTGTATAGGCATCCTCTATTGCCTTATCATTAAAGCCTGTTCTCCCTGCAAGTATCTCAAACTGTGTAGTATAATCATCTGCTGACATGCTAGACATCATCTTGAGGTCATGCAGTTTTGTACAGGCTGTTCTGGCACAATCAGGGTCTCCAAAGGGTGCTTCAACCTGCTTAGCAAATTCATAGAAGGTACTTATTGAAGAAGTTCCATCAATGATAGCTTGGGTCTTATTTTGTGCCCAGGTTGCTACAGACCCCCCTGACATGAATGAGAGGGCATATAGCATTTTTATTTGTTCATCTGAGAATGCTCCTGGTTGAAGGGTGATAGAGAGCTTCACAGCACAGATAAATCCTTCTGTGTCTGCCCTATCTCTAGTGAACTTCTTGTTTGGATGCATACCAGTAAGCGTAGAACTCAGAATCCCACAGAACATAGTCTCTGTCAGGGGACAACCCATCTCAAGCCCCAAGCTGAAACAAACACAGCTTGGCCAGGAATGGAGTGAACAACCTGAGGTTTTTGGCAAGATCTTCCGAACCTTCAGCATGACCTTCCGAACCTTCGGCACCCTTGGGCCCAAGAAACAGCTCGGAACTTACCCATGAAGTTTCTGAGCTATGAGCTGAGATCTGAGGTGGGAAGCTGAGGGCCAGGGAAGGCTAGCAAGAGACCTGCTCGGCCCAAGACTGAGTCACTTAGGCTAAGGATAGATACCTCGGTTTAGGATGAGACCTCTAAGAGCTACATACCCAAACCTTGGTTTGGGTCCTGGGAGATTGGCTCCCAAGACACTCGGTATTTATAGAACTGGTATGCATACCTTTGGGCCCAAGAGAAGGGTAAGGTATGCTGAGGAAGTAGAGCATGGACCATTGGTGTATAGATCAAACAGCTCACTAGCAAGGGACCCTAAGCTTTCCTCTTAGGATTTCCCCCTTGCTAGGTGAGACTCCCTTATTGTACATAGGATGATATCTAACTTAGGATTTCCCCCTTGCTAGCACTGCGTGACGCTCCATAAGTGCAACAGGGGTTTCCCTTACAGTCTTGGTCATAGATGACTGAGACAGTATAAGTTATGAACACATAGCTAGATACACCTCAGTGAATTGTCCTTTCACTGAGGTATGTACCCTTGTATACACTGAGAGACTACGTAGGCTCACTCTATTGTGTAGCTACTTGTCTCAAGGTATGATAATAACAATAGGCTCAGTGAATTGTCCTTTCACTGAGCTACTTGTCTCTAGACTACTGTGCTAATCACAACACTTCTCTGGATCAGCTGCCTTGATGGAGCAATGAGAAGGGAGGCTGGGTGCAGGGATGTGGGTAGACAAGTGCTGGGTTGCTGCAACTGCTGCAGCTAAGATAGCACTGGTCATATTGCTCTACATGTCCCTCAACTGGTCTTGAAGTATTTCATTCTGGTGCTGTAGAAGTTCAACTTGGTTTTCCTGAGTGGTAAACATGTTTCTCAGGGCAATCCCAGTGTCACCCAGGGACACCCAATATCCCTCTGGGATTTGGTTAGACATGGTATGAGGTGGAAACTTCCTGGTGCAATATCTGTTACTGGGAGGCTAGCAGAATAAAAGAAAATGATATTTCTAGATATTGTCTCAGTGAAGGGATAAAACTAGAATTCCTTTTTGTATAGTGTATAAACATTGTAGTTTTGTACAAGTAATCTAATATGAATCATTGGAAATATACATAGGGGTCAGGGGAAGAAGATTGATCTCATGTCAGCTTAATCATGATGTAAATGAATAGAAATGCCTTCTTATGATCTTGGATAGTGTTTGGCATTTTTATCATGACCAAATAACTAATATAAATGTGGGAGACAAGTCATGGGCACTAGGTAATTGGAAATAAAAGAGGGGGGAATTAATTCTCCTGTAAGCATTGGAGATTCAATAGAAAAATGATTACATATCCAAAAGATGGATATGTGTACCATGATTCATTTAGAATCTCTTTATATACATCTTGGAAGATACACTGTGAAGTTTCAAGCTTGGGGATGAATAATTGCCCTTACAGAGTCAAGAGGACTTGGCTTCAACTTATGTGTTGTGCCCTCTTACATTGTCTTATCCTTGTATTTATGGAGTTGTCAGAGTGGAGTTGTGGAGTGAGAACGGAGGTAATGAGGAGGAGACTAAATTAATATTTGAACTAGAGAACTAGCTACAAATACATGGAGGTTTAAATACATTTGGAGTGTGGGATTAATATAGAGCAGGGTTGTCTGAATGCAGAAGAGATACTACATTAGGATGCAGGGGTGCTAAAAAAGAGATGGGGTCATGTGGAACTATAGAACAAGAGAGAAGATGATGTGGAAGATAATAGAAGGGATGATGTGGAGGTCCATGTGTCAGATTGATGATGTAGTGAGGATGACAGGGACAGAGTATGGAGTGTATGGAGGTCATGTGGAGGGTGTCCATGGTATGGAGTGTGATGGAGGGATGAGATCAATCTGGAGGGGTGCAGAGATTAATGATTAAGGGCGCTAAGGGCAGAGATTTGTCAGAGGTGATCTGGGATCTAACAGTACCTCCCCATTAAGGCTGAGCCTTGAGGCCTATGGTGATTATGATGGAAATTGCTGTGGGAAAGGAGGTTAGCACTGGACTGGAGAAGGTATATAAGGACGTAGTGTTTCTGCATTCATTCAAGTACACTCATCACCCAGACCCAACAATACCAAAATGAGTGACTTAGAAGCTATCATGGCAAAGATCTGTGTCTTCATGGAGCAGTACAATGTGGGGAGGGTGGAGAAGGAGGCAGAGGTGGAGTGTCAGAGGAAGGTAGAGGAGGAGGCAGAGGTGGAGTGTCAGAGGAAGGTAGAGGAGGAGGCAGAGGTGGAGTGTCAGAGGAAGGCAGAGGAGGAGGCAGAGGTGGAGTGTCAGAGGAAGGTAGAGTAGGAGGCAGAGGTGGAGTGTCAGAGGAAGGTGGAGGTGGAGTAGAAGGAGCAGGAGGATGTGGAGTGGAGGGAGCAAGAAGATGAAGAACAAAAGGAGCACCTTCAATTCTTAAGTAACCCATCTGTTTTTTTGAGAAAGAGTGCAAGGAGGAGGAGGAAAGATTACACCTCAAGAAAAAGGAAACAACTTTGGTGAGCATTACATGGGTTGCCCTTACATCATGAAAATCTTTCCCAATAAGGACTGGGAGTCATGTTACCATATATTTATTGTAAGTGAATTTGGCTAATGGTAACAGTTTGCACCAGTTGTCCTGCTGATAGTTGCAGTAGACTCATAGATATTGTTCCAGGGTTTGATTTACATATTCAGTTTGACCATTGTCTTCTGGATGGTAACTGGAGGTAAAGTGTAAGCACATGTTCAGAGCTTTACTGAGTGACCTGAAGAAGTGAGAAACAAATTTGCTTCCTCAGTCAGGGATTACATGACTTGGTATGTCATGCTTTAAAAAGACATGGAGCACAAACAATTTTCCTTGTTTGGCTGAGGTGATTGTGTCAACCATAGGAATGAAAATACTTTGTTTAGTGAGTCTGCAGACTGTTACCAAAATAGAAGTAAATCCTAAGGACAGAGGGATTTGTTCGATGAAATCCATTGAAGTAGAATTATAGGGTCTCTCAGGGATTGGTAGTTGTTTAAGAAAGCCATAGGGTTTGTATCACTGTGATTTGGAATGCATACATGTGGTGCAGGATTTTCAGAAGTTGACAACTGAAGTTTGTAGGCCTTGCCAAGTATATTCTTGGCAAATGAGAACAATCTCTTGTTTTGACCAAAATGACCTGAGAGTATGTGATTGTGTTTATACTGAAGTATTCTTAACCTGAGGTGATTAGTTTCAGGTATGTAGATTTGTTTGTCCAGCCAAAGAAATCCATCATCTGTCTGCATCCATCTCAAGTTTGGTTTCAGATGTAGACTGAGATGTTGCCTTGTTATGGGATCTGTGGGAAGTGTGGATAGGATGTGAGAATGAAGTGTCTCAGATTCCATGATGATGCTTGCTTGAAGAGCTGGAATGATGAGTTGAGTCACCCGAAGTGATTCTACCAGTTGTGAAGAAGTGAAGATTGGCCAAAGGTGAGAAGATTAAAAGCCAGAGGAGTAAGGAATAGAATAGTGTAGTGTTTTTGTTTTTATTGAGAATATCAATGGAAATTTATTTTTTGCTTTGTATCATGGTCTGAAGTGATATGGAGTGATAAAAGAAAACTTATTTTTGATTTTACATCATGTTAACTAAATATTCCAAGGTTAGGAGGTCAAGAAACATGTGAGACATGTGCACATGAGGGGATGATGCATACATGATATCATATGGGCAATACATTTTACACAGAAGTTGAAAGAAAGAAAAGACAATGAAATACAATAAAGTACATACAGATAAACCAAGAGCCAGAAAAGAAACATGTTTTATGAGGAGGATGGCTGGCCAGGCTTATGCCAGTCCTATGATGTACATGGTAGTGATGGGAGCTTTGGTTTGGTTAAAAGGGAGTGGAATTTTGATGTAGAATGTTTTGTGGCTTTGGATATGAGGGGAATTATAAAAATGAAGTAGGGGATGAGTGTCCTATAGTTTTTGTAGAATAAGTGTTGATGTATGGATGAGAAAATTGTTTGTAAGTTTTGTATAACATTCACTTTTAGCGCCTCTAAGTGCCAGGGTGCTAAAACATCAAATACCTGTAAAACTGATTTATTAATGAACAACACAGAATTTTGATAATATGAACAAAGGAAAATGTTATTTTATCCAATAGCCAGTATTAAATATGATAGCATTCTGCCAATATTCATATTCTGGTGATTGTAGGGATCCCAGGTCTTTGGCTCCAAAATATTTCTGCATGAGCGCTTCATCTGGAGGCAGTCAGATTAAAATCATAATAGAACTTGATGGGGGAAAGGGAAAAATATAGAATAAATCTTGAAAAATACATCTTCTCAGGCCTGAGCATTGCATCAAAATAGCTAGCCATATAGGCTCATCATCATCAAGATTGATCAAAAATGCTCGAATATGTGCATATATGCACCTCTATGCACTCCAAATGAGTCAAATCTGCAATAAAACTTTGTAGTAATATTCTTCAGCATAACATTGATCATTATGACTCATTAACTTGTTGTAAAATTCGTTAGAATCATTATTTTTTCATAAAAATCATAATTCTGCTTATTCTCTAACAAAAGGTTCTGCAGGTTGATGGTACCATAGTTGATACCTCCCTCTTTAAGATAGACATCCCATTGTGTAGTTAGAGTATTGGGCTTAGTGCCAGGTTTTCCAGGATGGAACCAAATTGTGAAGTTGAATTGAGATAGGTACTCAGACCAATGTGCTTGCCAATGGGTCAACACAGTTGCAGATGGTTTTGACTTTGTCTTCAGTCATAGTGAGGCTGTCAGTTCAGAGAATATCACCATGGAATTCAACCAAATCTTTGTGCCATTTGCAGTTGCTAGCTTTAGCATATAGGCCATGTTTTCTGAGTCATCATAAGATTTCATGGATGTGTTCCTGGTGCTGTTTTATAGTGTCAGAATAGACCAATATATCATCAATATATGGGACCATGTGATGATCTAATAGGTCGCTGAGGATTGTTCATTAACCTTTGAAAAGCTGCAGGGGCATTGGTCAAGCTGAATGGCATAGTCAACCATTCAGATGACCCATAGCAAGTCTTGAATGTCATCTTCCACTCATCACCTTCAGCAAATTTGATAAGGTGGTATGTATGCAGAAGGTCAATTTTAGAATATATTCAAGCCTTGCGAGGAGTGTCCAAAAGGTCCAAGATGAGCAGGAGTGGGTAGCAATCTTTCTTGGTTACTTTGTTGAGTGCCCAAAAGTTGACACACACCCAAAGTGAGCCATCCCTTTTTTCAGAAAAACAGGATTGGTGCACCATGTGAAGACATAGAGGACTGGATGAAACCTATATTCAAGTGTTCATCTAAAAATGTGCAGAGAGCTTCTATTTCTGAATTTGACAGGGAATACAGAGGTGGATGAGGCATTTTGGTACCATCTTCCAAGGTGATCTTGAGATTGTAAGGTCAATGTCATCCTAGTGTCTCAGCTTTTGCTTTGCTAAAGACATCTGTAAAGTCATGGTACTCTTTCAGGACATTTTATAGGTCAACTGGAGCAGACAGAGCAGAGGAGACCTTAGCCAACTGAGCCAAAGTAGTATCAATGGCTGAGAGGTTGAGCCCATAAAATTTTGTAAACCTTCTAGTTTGCAAGCATGTGTCAAAGCAGCTGTGTTAGCTAGGGCTATATGCAGAGCTTCCAGCTTTGGGGTGGATCTAGACTCAGGCAATGGGGAGGTAGAAGGAGCCAACTTGGCTGAGGCTGTTAGGATGTCAATATATGTCCAAGAACTACTGAATGGAAGTATCTAATGATATGACATAAAATTCTACAGAATGGGTGTGTCCTGAGGAGAAGCAGATAGGTATTTCTACTGATTTGGTAATGACTGAGTTCATACTACCATTGAATAATTTCAGAGGGATAGGAGGGATAGAATGTGTGGGAATACTATGGTTATGAACATAAGTGGATTCTATAAAACTATGAGTAGAACCTGAATCAATCAAGCATTTAAACAGATTATTAGAGGAACTGGGAACAGAATTGGAAGACAAGTGAACCATTAAAGAGTGTGGATTAAAAAGAGCAGGAGCATTGAGCTTAATCTCACTACTAGCACCAGCCAAGTCAATGCAACTCTCAGGGTGCTTGGAGGCTGAAGAGTTGCAGACTATTTTTTTTGGCTCAGTAGCCTTAGCCAAATTCTTGGATTTGGTATCCAAGGCAGTAGTTGCCTTGGGGGTCTAGGGGATCATCATTGCTTGTGCCTTGGTGAATTTTGGGCAATTTGTGACTTTGTAACTGTCAGCACCACACAGGAGACAAAGATTATTGTTGATGCATCGCTGGTGTTCCTTGGGGAGGAGCTTGCCATCCTTACCAAGCTTGTTGACATACTCAGGTGGGTTTGGCTTGGATGTGGTATTGTCCTTGCCCTTGCCCTTAGGTTTTTCAGGCTATCAGACTTACCTGCTTTTTTTGGCTCAGCAGGGCCCTCTCAGGACTTCTCTGCATTTCTCTCCCAGTATCTCACATCAATTTGCTGAATGATGTTTCAGAGCTCATTGAGGGTCTGAGGCTTGTCAAAGTGGACCAAGCCATCCTTGATTTGCTTCAGTAGGGCCATGTATGCCTTCTGAAGCAGGGTGTTGTCATTGTAGTCGATGAACACTGCAAGTCTGTAAAATTCCACAAAGAACCAGGTGGCCTTGTGGTTGTCATACATGGTAAGCAGAGAGGTGGGGTGGATGACATGCTGCATGCTCTGCACTGTAAGACTGTAGGGGTGAGCTGACTATGTTCAGCTCATGCAATAGCTCTAGTACATGGAGGCATATTGTATAAGAGTAATAAAAGACAGATATGTTATTGGTTCAGATTATACTGTTAAGTGCATGTGCACACACCCTTTGTTTGTGTGTTCAGCTCAGTCCAATGAGCCAAGGTGGATGTGGTGTTGGCTTCCATGTACTTGCATTGCACCTATCTACCTGTCTGTGCCACTGGATTTCAGGTGGAGGTTTGGTATGTTCCTGAGATTGTCGGTACCAAATGGTTGGACAATGGATTTAAGGACTGAGAGTGTATCCCTAACTTAGTTGATAATCTGAATGAAGAATACATACATGGAACTAATTACTTATATAGAAAACAGAGTTACCATAAGGTATGCAACAGGGCTGCATAAGGATGGCAACTAGACTATAAGGAATGGATACAAAAATAGGTAAATTGTAGGGAGCAGGCATACATGCCTGTACATGTACTGAGGGGTACCAAAGTGAAATGAATGATTAAAAGGGGATAGAACAAAGTGGAATGTACTGAGCCAAGCCAAACATACTTGTATGACTTGTAAGTCTGTAACTTGTTATATGGTATGTGGGGACTTCAGGTGGTATGACCAAGTGAACTGTTGTTCAGTAGATCATACTTTGATACCCTGCAGCTTTTCAAAGTTTTATGAATGACATTCTCAGTGACTGTGAGGGAAACACTATTGGCAAGGTCACAACAACAATATATTCCAATATTTATGAACTGATAAGGGATAATCCACCTGGTGTAGTGGTAATCCTCAGTCTATACACAGTTTACTCACAATAAATACACAGAAACCCTACCTGGTGTAGTGGTAATCCTCAGAGATCAAGCTGAGAAGTGACCATCACACCAGTCACAACCCTATGCCCTAATCTGGCACTTATCACATAATCAAGATGCAAATGCAAATAGGAAAATTATCAACCAAACCCTGACATCACCTCCCTCTCAATGCATGATGTCTCGGTGTGGCCTTTGAGAGTGAACTACCACCCCTTCCACAAGTTTTAGCTCAAATGGGTTTTGGAGGGTAGATTCAATGGAAAAATCCATCAAGATACCATTTCAGGGCTCCCCAAAATGAGGAGAGAGTGGAGGTTGGGTCTGACTTGATTACCACTCCAGGATACAGTGGGAGTCTGAAAGAGTAGGTGGGGCCAACATTGCTGTGTCTCTCAAACAGTGCAATCTCTGCATATTCCCCTATGGTGTTGTGACTCCAGTCTCTGGTTAATCCCTCAAACTTAAAGGGGGTAAGGGATGTACCTAGGTGTAATGGGTCCCCAGCTTCATAGGGCTGATGGGTCCTGGGTCACCTCTACCAGGGAAGGGATAAAATGGGTTTGGGTTTGGTTGGCATGTCAAAAAATGTCTTGACTTGTCTGATGTCTTTTGGTTCAAAGGACCAGTGTGAAGATAAAGGGTGGGATTGAAGAGGGATGAGGCTTTGCTGGCTGGATTAGGTGGACATGTTGTAGTGATGAGGGTAACCATTATCAAAGTGGGTAGAGAAGAGGTCAATTGGGAATGTTTATATAAGGTTGAATGAAATGAATAGAATGTCATGTGGGACTTTTGCTTATTTTGGGGTTGAGAGTCACATGTTCAGTTCCTCCCTTCTGTCCAATAAAAGAGCTGCCATTTGGGAATTTCTGTGAAATTCTCTAAGGTTTGAAAGGGAAGGGTGGAATATAGGGTAGCTGATATATGTTATGGAGATTTGGGGTTTTGCCAATGAAACTCCTTTATAAGTCACTTTGCTCCAGAAGCATCCTTCAAAGGTAGCCAGAGGTCATCTGCAGCTCCAGAACCCTTCCAGCAGACTAGGTACTCTAGTCATCCTCAGTGAATCCTGCTGTCTAGGATCCTCTTGAGTTCATACTAAGGGATTCCATCTCAGATAACAGGAGGAGGTGGGGGTTGAGAATGTTGAGGTTAATGTTAAGTCTAGAGTCAGAGACATCTTGTCTGGGATGTCCAGGGTGGTTGAACTGCTGATTCGAGCCGGGGTATGGAGTCAAAAGGACTTGGCTTCAACTTATGTGTTGTGCCCTCTTGTGTCGTCTTGTCCTTGAATTTACAGAGTTGTGGAGCAGAGGTGTGGAGTGAGAACGGAGGTAATGAGGGAAGACTAAATCAATATTTGAACTAGGAAACTAGCTACGAATACATAGAGGTTCAAATACAT
>QFEC01011366.1:0-23196 GCA_003316585.1 Gomphus bonarii | reverse complement strand
ATGCCGCCCAAGCCCAAACCCATTTTATCCCTTCCCTGGAGAAGGCAACCCAAGATCCGTCAGCCCAACAAAGCTAGGGATCCACTACTCCTAGGCAGCTCCCTTACCCCCTTTGCATTTGAGGGATTCACCAGGGAATGGGGTCACAACACCATAGGGGAATGTGCAGAGATTGCACTATTTGAGAGGCAGAGCACTGCTGACCTCATCTACTCCTTCAGACTCCCACTGTATCCTGGAGTGACGATCGAATCGAGCACAACCTCCACCCTCTCCTTGTTTTGGAGAGCTCTGAAATGGTGTTTTGGGGGATGTTTCCATTAAATCCACCCCTTCCAAAACCCATTCGAGCCAAAACTTCTGGAAGGGGTGGTAGTTCACTCTTGAGGTCCATGTCGAGATGCCGTGCATTGAGAGGGGGGTGATGTCAGGGTTCAGTTGGAGATCGCTGGCTGTTGTGTTTCTCATTTACATTCTTCTATAACTTTCCATGACCTTCTGGAACTTTCCATAATATTCCATTATCTTCCATGACTTTCCAGGACCTTCTACCACTTTCTATCACTTTCTAGAACCTTCTATGACCTTCTGTGACTTTCTGCTAGGGTATATAAGTGTGACTGGTGTAACGGTTACCCCTCAGCTTGATCTCTGAGGATTACTGCTACACCAGGTAGGCTTCTATGTATTTATTGCTAGTGACCTTGTATAAACTGAGGATTACCACTACACCAGGTAGAAATCACCCTTATCAGCTCACTAAATATTGGAGTATCTTGTTGTTGTGACCTTGTCAATAGTGTCGCCCTCACAGACTCCTAACCAATTTGTGATAACACAGCTTCATCATAACATTACCAATTAATGATTCCCAATCCCTATTCTCATTACCTGCATTTCTGTTCTAACAGATCACCAGAAGAGAACAAAAATGACAAGTAACATGAGTGCATCACATATAGGTAGTTGAAGTTGTATGCAATAGTTAGTTAGTTAGTAATAACAAGATCCTCAAAAACATTATCAACTTGGCTTAAATCATATAACCTTGGTGTTACATTTGCAGTCAAGGGATATTTGAAGGTAGCCAAGGTTAACCAAGTGCATATGAGGTTTACTAAGGCTGTACATAGCTGGCAGGGTGTGACCAAGGTTGACTGAGGTGTTGAGCTTGTGTGAGTTGGTACTGCTGGTACCAAGTAACAAGAGGGTTCAGGGTCAAAGGGACTTGGCTTCAACTTGTAACTGTGCCCTCCTAGATCACCAGTCCCTCATTTCAGAGTTGTAGAGGTCCATGAGGCTCTGATGGAGAAACAAGTCTGAGTAGTGAAAACTTCAAGGGATGGAAATGGAACTGAGAACAGAAACAAAAAGGAAACAGAAACACATCAGGGTCAGGTATCTATGTTGGGTTATTGGAAGGAATTATTTTTATGTAAAGGAAGGGAAGAGGATGTGCTCAGTGCTGTAGATGTTGCCTCATTGTGGCAGGTACTCCTGGGTGTTGATATTGGTGCTTCAGATATGATTCAGGGTGAGGTGGCATGGTGGGTGGTAAGGCATTTGAACATCCAAGGGCATGGGTGGGTATTAGGATATAACACTTGGTTGAAGCCATTGGGACTGGCCACATCATATCATAGCCTTGTTAATTTTTTACACCCAGGGAATTTATTCTGAGTAGAATAAAAATTTCATAATATTGTTTCATGAGAATCTCACCACAAATTAAACAAATTTTTATGACTTGACAAGCTAGAATAACCACAACTCTCTTTACAGTAATTACTGGGTAACTAATACTGTCTAATGTGTACCAGGACATAAACTATGAATAGTGCACACACCCAGGCTCATCGCATCTTCTTTTCCCCTTTCCACTTCTTTCGTCGCCGCTCTATGGATCCAAGTGCTGAAGAGAAGTAATGGCAGGTGTGACGATGTCAAGAGAACACTCTAATTTGTAGCACAGATACATCAATTCATAACTCAATTTTGGTGGTGATGAAGATGTGGTGAGACCGCGGCCGGTGAATAGTCCCTAAAGCAGAAATAAGGTTTGTGGGATGAAAGTTTCACGGTCCCAAAAGCGGATATGGCCTTTTTTGGAAATGGTTTGTTGGCGGAAAGTCAAAACCAGGAGATAAGTGATAGCCGGCTTGTTCCAAAGTTTGGTTGGCAGATGTCACCGTTGTCAAAAGGGAATACTGGCACTTTAGATCAGGTCTACTCTACCTCGAATAGAATGATCCGCTCATCAAGGACCCTTGGATGTTTAAGACACTGACTTCCTCACCTCCCTCACGAGAAGAACCTAACCTATTCCATTCCCACACGCTCATGGACCGTGCAAAAACAGAAAGATGGGGGAATGTAAAGCAAGTACATACACCTTGTTTTTGTGTCTGTATCCACCCCAAACCTCAATCTGTGTTTCAGAACATGTTCGCCTTACTCATCGGGATCGATGACTATTCGCATGTCTCAAAGCTCAAGGGGGCTGTCGCTGATGCGGAAAGGTTTAAGTTCTTTTTAATAAACCAGGTCAAGATTAAGAACGACAGGATAGTTACTCTACACAACCAAGATGCAACAAGGAAAGCAATCGTTGGTGCCTTTCGTGCTCTTTGGGAGGCTCGGACCATCCAACGCGACGATCCGATTCTTATATTTTACGCCGGTCATGGCTGCGAAATGCCTCGACCTAAAGACTGGGAAGCTAGTGCACAAGACATGATACAGGCAATTTGTCCATACGACATGACAGTAGGAGATTCCTCAAGCAAAGGTATCCATCCTATCCCAGATTGCACGATAGCCGTCTGGCTCGACGTGCTCTCTTATAAGAAAGGGCATAATATCGTAAATGGTCAAATAACTCACGTTACAGCACTAATGCATTTTCGTTTAGACCGTCATCCTCGATTGTTGTCATTCTGCAGGCATGACACGAGTCCCTGAAGATGGTGTACGTGCGCAGCAGTTCGACGGAAAATTTCCCCGTGCATTAGAAGAAGAATATGCTGAGGCTATCGAGATTGATGGCGGGGTTCCTCTGAGTTATGCAAACCAACACTCTCGCTCTCACGTCCTTCTGGCCGCCTGTAGTGCCAATGAACAAGCAAAGGAAATAAATAGGAAAGGATTATTCACCACAGAACTTCTTAGAGCTCTGGAGGAAGATGGAGTGGATCAATTGTCTTTCCTCGAGTTCATAGGACGCTTACGGCATCTTACAAAGTAAGCCTTTCCGTATTTTTACAACTGCCGCGTACTTTCCTCAAAATTAGGGAACAGGAGATAGTCCAGACCCCACAGTGCTATGGTCATTTTAAAGATCGTGTCCTTTTCAGCAATCTTTTAAAGCTCAGTTCGGACGTATTTCCTATGTCATGGGATCCCGGAGCCCGAGCTTATCGAATCGAAGCCGGACTTATTCATGGTGTCGACGAGGGCTCTCTTTTCGATGTCTATGAGAGGGCGGTCATTGATACCAAACCTCTTTTTACACTTACTGGGCAAGATGTGTATCCCACTTACACGGTCACGGCTATAAGCAAGGAGGAATTAAATCTGCCGGTGATGCCGCGGGTAGCGCGGCATGTATGCAGTGGAAACATATTAAAAGTCCATTTCACTTCTGCCTTCCTGACTGTAGTTGATCAAGACAGTGTGCTCCATCTTTATGATATCCATCGTAGACTTAAAGTCGAGCATGGGCCGGGGAAAGCAGATTTTATTATCGACATGGAGGCCGAGAAGACTGTAGTATTCTCCATCAATCTCCATTGGCATGGATTGAGGCAGCTTCCGAGATCCGTGCCAGCGAATCCGAAGAATATTTATCGTGTGCTTCTTGCTGCGGCTCGCTGGAAACAACACCTCGAAACAGCGTGCGACTCTCATCTAGCCAAGAATATTCAGATCAAGTTCTTTCGGCTGAAGATAAGCTATGGTGGCATGGGTTTCGTCACTAAACCAAAGGGGAGAGCTTTGAATGATGGGAATGACCTCGTCTACCTTGACACCAGGCCCAACAATAGCGACTACTATGGTATGAAAATTCAAAATCTCACGACAACGGACCTTCACGTTTCAATGTTGGCGTTTGATCTAAACGAACTTGATATCAGTGGGCATGATTCTTTTTCCCCTATGTCCAGTTGACGAGATTTCGTTCCAGCTTCAATTGTCTCTGGATCTATGGGAGTGCAATCTACTGGCGGCGCCGATCCGAAGTTGTACGCCATGCAGTTTCTACCCATTGGATATGGCAATGGTGGAGAAACACCACTTGCGTTTAAATATCCATGCAGCCAAGGCAACATCATTATCCTGAAATTATATTTTACCGTCAATCCAATCGACTTGAAATGGGTTGAACAACCGACACCTTTCACAGATATGCAGGGAGACTCACAAGACGAACGTCGCCCACTAACCAAGGCGGAGATCTGGAGAGCATTGAATGCAACGAACCCTATAGTTTTCACAAAATTATTTAAAATCGTCCAGCGTGCGCATCCGTCCTAGATACCAACTTGGTAGATATTCGCATGACATAATAGAGCATATATGTTAGCCCATATTAGGGCGTCAACTAATTATTATTATACATCCCTGATTTGAGTGCCTGCCAAGCTAATCTGAATGTGTAGATGTATTGCTAACAAACTTCCATGCGTATCTGGCACCCAACCAAACCGCTCTTCATTTCAACTGTATGCCTCCTAGTTTGGAGGAATACCATATGAATGAGGACAAATATATTTTCATGTGTTTGACCCATAGAAACAGAACATAACACATAGAAACTGATAACGATGTTACTAGTGCGTAACATGGTACCAAGCAGCTGCATAATGTCAAGCAAGCGTGCTGCATTGTGTGACTGCTCCTCATGCAACTTCTGTTCAACTTCCCGATCATGCCTATGCTCCTGATGTGAGGGATTGGCTGAGGCTTTGGAACTCTCCCCTGTGGTTATAATATTTATTTCGAACTGCGTAATTCACCGACCTAATAATTATGAAAAAACATATAATTAATTGGTATGTAATGTACTTTTTCACGACTGATGAGACGACTGGATATAATACAGATCATTTAATTATTCGTAATGATAATTGTAAGGAATGTTTGTTCTCTCTCCCCACAACGCGAAAAAGTCAATCCAGTCTACTTCGAACGGTATCGCCAAAAATAAAATAAAATCTTAAGCCATTGATAAATGCCAAAAATTTTCAATGGTCCTTCTCTGAACCTTACGAAAGAGATTCAACTTTTTTTTTGAAATCTCTGATCTGTCAAGTAGAAGAAGAAAAAAAACCAAAAAAATTTCATGTGTTATTGGTCAGATAAAACCTCGCGGACAAGTTGCAGCCCCTTGGATCAGAATATGTAATTATAAGTTTGAATTTATAATCATATTATAGTACATGATACTGTCCTTTGTCAATCTCTCTACCTCGGAACTTTGAGCGTGTTGCTCATAGAGTAGCATTTGCATAATATGTCACCATTCACCAACTGAAGAGTTGAGACGTAGTATGGATATAGGAATATTGATAAAAAAAATATGATGCGGCCCATAAGATAGGCAAGTGGGCAGTGATCATGAGGACGGCTGTGCCCGTTGCACAATTGTGAACAATGTTGTGGCGCCTGCTGGGTCCACAGCTGTCATGAGTTTCTGGACGTCGCTAGGATTCTTGGCAGCACGGGATATGTCGTCTGGGAAAGGTGACTCCTGCTTAAGCCACCCCAATTCCAATGGCATTGTGGTAAAGTACAGTTTCAGAACTGTAACATTGCCTCCAGCTCCAGGGGAGTCAAACATAAATGGTGCCCCGCCCCCATTACCGTATCCAATAGTTAGGTGCTTTCCTCTGGGTAATGGTGCATCAGCATCACCGCTGATATTAACTCCGATAGCTCCAGAAAAATAAGGTTCTGATGTATTGGGACGTGTCAATTAGAATTCAACAAGATAGGTTGTGCTCACCAATTTCCAAATTGTCTATATTAAACATGACAATGGAAACATGGAGGTCTAAATCTGTTCCATTGCGAAGGACCATACCATAGAAGTCGCGGTTGTCTGGAAGGACGTCGAGGAAAACAATATTTCCATTATTCAATGAAGATTTCCCCATTCGTCGCAGAGTGCCAGAACCCATCTCGTTATAAATGTATTGTAAGGGAAAGAATTCGATGTAGACGTTATTGATCCATGGCGCAGGAGAAGAAATCTTTAGATGCTGCTTCCATCGGGATGCAGCGAGAAGCACACGAGCAACGTGCTCCGGGTCGGCTCGAACGACTTCTGGCAACCGGCTGAAGCCATGCTCTGTGACATAATGCAGTGCGGTAGTGAATAGCGCGTTCTGATCCTCCATGTCGACGATGAAATCCGCACTACTCACGTCCTCAACGACTTGAATTCTGCCGTCGATGTCAGCATGGCGGATGGCATCGGGTTCGCTCACGACACCCAGGAATGCAGTAGAAAAGTATACTTTCAACGGCTCCTCAGTGTGAACTAGGCGTACGAATCCGACCTCAGGCACCTCCATCTTGACACTGCTTCCCACAACCGCTGTGGTTCGGAGGGAAGACACAAATTTTGCCCGAAGTCTGCAGACAGAATGTGTGGTCTGAGTGTCAACAGCGGCTGTCTTGTACAAGTCAAATATTGAGTTCTTGTCGACACCGTGGATGCTTCCAGCATTAACCCAATAAGTTCTTTCGCTTGACTTGTTTTTCAAATCAATATCGGCCCGGAATAGTCCCCAACCAATCTTCATAAAATTGCTGAAGAGTATGCGATTTTTAAAATGACCCTCGCACTGCGGGGTCTGTCTAGAGGAATATACAACAATGAGTAGCAGTTTGGGGTGACATAAAAATGCCCTACTTTGGGATCGATTTCATGTCTTTCATGAACTCAACGTAGGACCAATGATCAACATCCTCTCTCTCCAAAGTTTTGAGGAGTTCTTGAGTAAATTTGCCTCTGCCAGCCACTTCTATTGCATTTTCGGTGGAGCCGCAAGCGGCCAGAAACACATGCGAACGAGAATGTTGATATAAAAACTCCGGAGGGACTTCTATTACAAAAGATTCATTGTCTATACCATCCGGGATGCTCCCGTGGTATTCTTGGGCTCGTACTAGCTCTGGGCCGGCAGCGCGTGCCCCGGACGCGGAATGACAACAGTCAAAAATAACAGTCTGAAATTGGAACTCCCTCAGGAGAATAAATGTGGTGATGATGACCACATACGATGTTGTTTCCTTTTTCATGAGACAATATGTTGAGCCAGGTGCCTATGGTGCGATCTGGGATCGGGAAAATGGTTCGAGATTTTGAATCCTCTGGTTCCACATCATATGGAAATATTCCCTCTATTTCATTCAATCCGCCGTTTTCCCAGCCCGACGGTCTGCGTATCTTGCATCCATGGCCTGCAAAGTATATAACTATTGGGTCGTCACGACATATGGAGTTGTTCTCCCAAAGCGAACGGAATGCATTGACAATATTGGCCCGAGTCGCTCCTTCGTTACGCAAGTTGGTTATTCTATTAGGTGAAACTCTGAGGTGTTGTTGGAGGAAGGATGCAAACCGATCTGCGTCAGCCTGCGCGCCTTTCAACTTTGTGGCATGAGGATAGTCGTCGATACCAATGATAAGAGCGAACAGATTTCTGAAATGAATGAAGGAATCGTTTCAGACACACGGGAAGTACACATACCGGACGTTCATCCATTTCTCCGCCTGTCCGTTGTCCGACATGTCAAGATTAAGCTGTTGTGTAGAGACGAAGTGTTATCCTTATGAAGCAGGCGCGTTCATGGTTTGAGTAGGCGGAGAGCACAGCTTTGCAACGAAGCATCGCCTTAGAACCTTAAATGGCCACCTGGCACTTAATTTGTCCAAGCTATGACTTATCCCATTCAGTATTTGACAGATATCTGTCATTATGATACATCTGTGAAATGCATGCTTTAGGGGCTATAGAAGGGAAATGGCAATGATCTCCACGTCCTCGCCACAAACAACCTTTTTAGGGACTGCAGAGATACGTAACATTCAATGAATACTGGGGTCCGGATGCGGTATAAGTATGCAATGCAGCAAGGAAACCGTTCACATAAACGAATACGAAACTCACTGATGGCTGGAATTGCTTTCCCGTGGTTGGGGATGTCGTGAATACGAATGGAGTTTTCTAGATAGCGACAGCGGAATCGGATACATTTTCAATTTCCTCCAATCCGCACCCGTCCAACGATAAAAACAAAGGTCAGTATTGTGAGAGCAACTCTAGGGCGGCGTAAGCTCGGTAAAAGACTGAGGAGTTACGGCTGCCTAGATACTACTTATACACGTAGTGTTAACTATAGAAGGTAATTGACAAAAGGAAAAACTATCTAGCGCGACCGGTGACACGTCGCTCGATGGTGTTTTGAGTGATACTCGTCGCTTTTACAATAGTCAGACAATTCTATTAGTGTAGAAACCCGGTGAATACAATATTGGAGACTGGTTGATCAAATATCACCCAAGTACGACTACAGAACGCTGGCTTGATTGACAGTTGCGCGCCCGTCTAGGTTTAGTGCTACCGCATGGGAAAAACTTCCAAAAGCGTCCAATTCATCGAGTTTCCCACTCATAGGGTTCCCTAAGGGTTTTCCGCTCCACCAACTGGTTCAACTCTGAAACAGACATGGAAAGGTTACCCCAGGAGCTGATCGATCATATTATCGACAATTTCCAATTCTACTTCTACGATAATGTCCATGTTCAGGTCCTGCGCCAGTGCTCTCTGGTTTGCCGTTCGTGGCTTCCCCGAAGTCAACGTCACCTCTTTCACCGCATAATTTTCAAACGTCCGACCCCTTGTTTTGATACCGTTCTCCCTGAAGAGGTGCCATACAGCGAGCGACTCTATCGAGTTTTGCTCGAGTCCCCACATCTTGCTGATTACATTAAAGAGCTGGGGGTGTATGACTCCTTTATAGGAGACCAGACACTACCGCTAGTGTTACGCAAGCTCAAAAACTTGGAGAAAATAGAAATTTGGCACACGGCTTGGATTTCGTCTGACCTCAGACAATCTCTTTGCTGGGTATTCCAATTACCTTCAATCAGGTTTGCAAAAATCGCGTATGCTGCCTTTGGCAACATAAACGAGTTTGCAACCTTGCTACATTACGCTCAAGGCCTTAATGGCCTCACCTTATACGACATTAAATTCAATTCAAGTTGGATACAGGAGTCCCTGGTCCAACAAGATCCGGAAGGAGGGGAACCGCAAGACGAACAAAAGCTGCAGCCACGTCAGAAAAGGCGCCTTTCCTACCTAAATTTGAGATTAGAGGACTATCCCATATTTGTCGACTGGTTGCTTGGTCCTCAATCCGCAATCTCTGTGTCGCGTATCCATACTTTGCAGATATGGATTAATCATCAGAATAGTGGACATGCTATCAATCAGCTTCTCCGTGCCATTGGTACCTCGCTCAAGTATTGTAAACTTTGCTTACCATATGGTGAGTTACCATTTAGGCCTCGTGAATACACATTATCTGAGTTCAGCGCTCAGAGTTAGGTCTCGACATTAATATGGAGTCCAATTCAAATATCAAATTTCTGCATTTGGCCAATTTCCGCGTACGAACCATTACCCAAGATCAACTGCCTTGGCTTCTGCATTTCCTTTCTACCATCAGTTCATCCAATAAATTAAAAGAGATAAAACTTGAAGTAGACATTCCTAGTTATTTTTGGGAGTCGGTGGACTGGTCGGTTTGGGAAAGAGTGGACAACATCCTCGCAGGAGATCGTTTCAAATTCCTTCAGAAGCTGAACCTGAAGCTTTCGGCAAACGGGTATTTCACCCTACCCTCTCTACCTGAAATGTACGAGAATATGGCGGCTATGCTTCCTTTGTTGAAAGAACGGGGTGTCTTGGTGTACTGTTCTCATGGTGCAGTGGTTCAACGTTGCGTCTCCTTCGAAAAACAACTTATCAGTGTCCTTTATATATGCCCAGCCAGGGTCTTTCCAACGCAGATAAAAAAACGACGTCGCTTCTTCGCTATCCCGAAGCGTATCTTGTCTTGGATTCGCCGACATATGCCATGATTGACTAAGCTTATACCACGGCCAACATGAGTTGTCGATTTATGTCAGTTCTAAGATCTGCTCAGTGTTTTACGACTTGTTTTGGTTTTTGCTTCAGATGTTTTATGAATGCTGATGTAACACCACTTACTTCTTTTCTAACAATTTTCATGGGTTAGGGTTCTTGGGCGAGCAAACTTTGAATCATGCAAATATTCACTCCGACGCCTGAACGGCTGTGACAATAGCCATGCTGTGCTATACATCAAGCGACTGTTATCTGCGATTATCTGCTAAATTGTTTATTTGCTACTCTCCCACGGCCACCTGTCCCTCTCATCGCTTTTACTTTATTTTCAAACGTTCTCTTTTCCTGTGTATTTTTTTTTTTTGGCTCTTCTTACGGAATACCTTTCTTCGAGTTCTGCCGCTGTGTGACACTGCCCCAGCTTGTAATGTATCCTCTTCACCTCTTCACCTGAACGCATGGAATAGGCGATTAGAGATTAGAGATGCAGATCCCTGCGCAGGTAATCAGTGTTACTAGCAATCTTTCAAAACGTTATGGATCGGATAGAACTCGCGGAATTTTAAGATTGGTTTTGGAGACATCATGAGACACCGAGACAGTAAAAGTCAATGTACTATGTAATGCTATTTTGTGAGGGAGTCTGTAATCAAAAATATACTTTATCTCTACAAAACTCGTGAACATTGTAGTCTAAGCCGATGAAAGTATCTTTAATTATATTCTAATCCTCCAGTGGAATATACTAGACCTTCTGGCAAGACAGGTAAGATGACTGGTCAGTGACAGTCTGTTCAAACCGAGGATCTGGACCCCACGGATACGCATGTTGCACAACTGTGCATGTTACCGTCCCCCACAGGTCCTCCGTTTCAAGCATTTTCATGTCTGAAGTGGATGAAAAACCACGGTACAGACTGAATGGTGATTCCTGTTCAAGACATTCGAGGTTTATCGGCTTGGTAGTGAGATATACTTTCAAAAATCCAACGTCGATGTCAATGCCTTTGGGTAGTTCATAGCAAAGGGGAAGTCCGCCATGTGGACCGTATCCAATGGTGAGTGAGCCACCAGCGAGCAACGGTGGACCTTGCGATAGGTCGCTCGTCCAACGTGATACTAGAACACAATAAGTATCGTGAGTGAACAGAGAATGAGAGTACAATACACACCGATGCTTAGATCACTCAAGTCAAAAGTAAAGAGTGAAACGTAGAGATCCTTGTCACTTGCATTACGGACTTCGACGCCGTAAAAGTCATTGAGCTCGGAATTGATGACAATGTCCACTACATTGTTGATATTGAGGTTTTTAGAATCGTTTCTCTTCAAAACGATATATCCCATGTCATCGACCTTGTTGCCATCTCTTTCCAGAAGAAAGAATTCAAGGGAGATATTTTGGTTCCAGTGTTCCGGTGAACACTGATTGAAAAGGAGCTTCCACCGAGATGCGAGCAATAGAATTTCAGAGACAGCCTCAGGATGGGCAGAAACGACATGTGGTAGCTTTTTAAATCCGTGTTTTGTCACAGGTTCAAGATTAGTGAAGAAGGTGGCATTCATATCCTCAAGTTCCAAAATCAAATCAGCGTTTTTCTCCTGGACGGGGACGACCATATCAGTGAGCAAATCTGACGCCTGCATAAGGTCCAGGATTGCTTTCGAAAAATAGACATATAAAGGGTTATCAGGCCCCGCACGAACTAGGCGAGCAACAACTGACTGAGGGAGCGTACTCCCACCAGGCTCTAGCACAGCAATCGCCTCAAAAGGATTAACTTCTTGCACCCGAAGTGTGTCATAGACCTTAGTTGCAGGATGATCTTGATTGAAAGTTTCCTCGAATACTTCGAATACGGATCCAATTGTGATCCCGTGAGCCTTTCCAGCGTGAATGGTGTATCTCTGATCTTCGCGAGGAAAAACAGAGAAGTTGTGCAATCGCACTTCCTGGATCTCGGTTGTGAAAAGTAGACGATCTTTGAATTGACCAAGGAGTTGAGGTTTTTGACTGAATATTATAAAAGAATGACAAACTGTCATGCATAAAATCAGAGATGAATAAGAAGGATCTCACCCGTGCAAACGAGGAAGATGTCTCATGAGTTTGGTAAAGGACAGCTTCGCGACCCCAGGTTTTTCAAGCGTACTCAGAAGTGCTTCAGTGAAGAGACCATGACCATCTCTCTCTTGTGCAACCTCGGGAGCTCCACAAGCAGTCATCATGACGTACGAACAAGGGGGTTGACCTCGGGACTCTGGCCTCATTACTTCATGGTGAATACCATCAGTCAAGTTGTCTATGTCTGATGGAAGGTTGCCATGAAATTCCTGAAAGCGTGCGCCCTCATAATAAGGGCCCGAGTAATGACAGGTGTCAAAGATAACTGTCTAAGATAGGGTATATACGTCAGTGATGGGGATACGAAAAATTTGAAACGGGGACGTGCAATGTTATCCCCTTTCTGGCTTGATATTTTGTCAAGCCAAGAGATTATCGTACGGTCAGGAATCGGGAAAATTGTTCGGTCTGCTGACTCGTGTGGCTGAACGTCATGGGGAAAAATTCCTCGGATTTTCTCTGGGGCACCTGCTCCCCAACTGTCGGGTCGTGGCATCGTGCAGCCGTGGCCTGCAAAGTATATCAAAATGGGATCACCTCGTCTGATTGAGTCGCTCCGGCAGAGATTATCAAAGGCATCAGTAATTGCCTTCCGAGTAGCACCTTCGTTGCGCAGATTCATGATTCGGCCGTGAGAAACTTTGAGATGCTCTCGTAGGAACGATACCATCCTATCTGCATCTCTGGCAGCGCCTTTCAAATTTGAGGCATGTTCATACTTGTCGATACCAATAATAAGGGCGAACATATGGCTGAAGATCTACAAGTTGAGTCATTGACAATCAAGGACTGAAAACTTTGCTTACTTCACGTGTGCCCATTGCTTCAGTTGTTGTGGGTTATTCATTGCTGATACCTCCAGATGTCCCAGCCGTCACTTTATACGTAACCACATGTTAGGCACGTGTGCTACTTTGGTTATTTAGATCCTTACCGTTGAAGTAAGGCGATGATCACGATGCAGGTTGGCCTTGGACAACTTGGTTACCAAACTTGTCAATGGATCGACAACTTTATAGCTGTGTATGCATATCACTTTAATACAGTGAGTTATTCCATTGCGACCGACCAGAATGACGTGGCAATTGTTTTCACTAAGGGTACCACCATACCTACGTGTAGACCTTGTACAGCCCTTTTCCTGCTGTATGCCAGGTGGGTGCTGCTGGCATTGCCGTGCACCGCACGGGAAGTTCAAGGTTATCATATATCAGGTTTAGGCAACTTGCGCGTGGTACTTACCGACCTCATCCCACTTATTACTCTACTGCATACTTCGCGGAAGCACTTCAGGTTTAAATTGCAGAGTTCTTTAATGTCACTTGATACTAAATGATGAGGTCTGTACCACTGGCTAGATCGGATTACAGTATCAGTACCCGTAATGGAATGTGGGTGTTTCTCAATCGTACCTCAATCGCGCAATCACTGGGACTGTGCATGTGATACTTTTCTGAAAGGATATTACGAACTCCGAGTCCTGAGCAGACCAGTGTCGGTATTAGCAATAGTGCGTCCATAAATCGTCTCACGGTCACATTTCTCCTGTTCGTCCAAGCTACCATGCCATTGGATGAGCTGTGCCCTAGCAGTGCCCGAAAGCATAACCATATGCTTTTTACCCAAGAGTCCTGGGCGTCACGTTTGTTCTTTTTTGGATCTTTGGCGGCACTGCTCTGGGGCACTGTCCATATTTATACCGGGTGCTTTACCGGGAGATTCGACTGGAAAAAATTTGAAGCACAGTGCATCGAAGGACTGTGTCCGCAAACGGATCAGTTGTTTCCTGTCAAAAATTTAGATCTTTATGAAGAATTAGGGGCTTTTATTGAGACGGATAGCTATAAGCAGCGTGCCATTGATTGGCTCGCAGGTGCCGTCAGGATCCCAACAGAGTCGTACGATGAAATGGGAGAAATTGGCAATGATCCTCGTTGGGAGGCATTCGCACCGCTCCATACATATCTTCACGAGACCTTTCCGCTCACGTACAGCCTATTTGTATTCATTCATCGCTTCATGTCTCATATTGTTTATTTTATAGACATACGAGGGTTAAGTTAACAAAGGTCAATACGTACGGATTGGTATACCATTGGCAAGGTAGCAGCGTGGACCTCAAGCCTCTTCTCCTCACAGCTCATCAAGGTCTGTGATTCCATTTCTGACCCTCCCGCTCACAATATGTATAAGCCTTTAGATGTCGTACCGGTAGATCCCAACATTCTTGACCAATGGATCCATCCTCCGTACTCAGGGTTCTTCGATGGTTATTTCTCTATACCTCATATATTTATTCAAGTTTATCAAAGCGCTCTGTAGGGAAATATATTTGGGGGCGTGGAAGCTGTGACGATAAGAATGGACTAATAGCAATCATGTAATAATCTTGGTGAACTGTAGCGTTTGTTGATTAACCATTCCCTAGGTCCACTGTAGAGACTCTGCTGGAAATCGGATTCTCCCCCACACGGTCCGTGGTTCTAGCTTTCGGGTTCGACGAGGAAAGCAGCGGTCTTTTTGTCAGTATTTTCGTTCAACTCCATGCCAACTACTTTATATCTCATGTGAACAGGGTGCTCACAAGATCGGCAATTATCTCCTTGAGCAGTATGGAGAGAACGCCTTCGCATTGCTTGTTGACGAAGGAGGTTATTATCATATCTTGACATATGTGTTATCCACATCTCATGACTCTTTACTCAGTCGGATGGGAAGAACTTTATGGTCAAGTTGTAGCTACCCCCGCTGTAGCAGAAAAGGTAGGAATATCATACAATCTGCCATAATTATTCTTTCACCTTTATTCAGGGTTATCTCGATGTCCGTCTCGAAATCAACACACCAGGTGGTCACTCCAGTATTCCTCCGCCGCATACCGTGAACCCCATTTCTTCCAACACAGATCGGTGCTGATTGACGTCCCAGAGCATCGGATTACTTTCTGCACTTCTTGTTGCTCTCGAGTCTGACCCACCTATACCACACATTGGACGCACACAGGCCATGTATGCCACCCTCCAGTGCATCGCTGCGCATGCTCCGGGTGTTCCTCCGAATCTCCGGAAAGACATCATTCGCTCTGGTTCCTCGGATAAAGCTCTACGCCGCGTGGAAGATTTCATATTTGCTCGAGACCCTAGAATTAAAGCTATGGTTGGAACAACCCAGGCGATTGACCTCATCGATGGAGGCGTCAAATCGAATGCGCTTCCTGAACAAGCGTCCGCAGTAGTCAATCATCGCATTGCGACTGATAGGTAGGCTATTTCATCTGATATTTGGATCATATAATAACTTCCATAATATACAGTTCGGTAGATGCAGTAAAGGATCGTGTGTCTAGCTTGCTAGCACCTTTAGCTTCCAAGTTTAATCTCTCCCTCAATTCTTTTGGAAATAATGTTTTCTCTGAGCAAGAGCCTCGGTACGGCAATCTCACCCTGACTGATGCATGGGGAACCGCTCTTGAGCCCGCCCCGGTCACTCCCACTGATCCGAACGATGCTGCTTATAAGTTGCTTTCTGGAACTATCAAAGCGAGCCTCCTCGATTCAGCAATATTCAGAAACACAAATACCTCTGTATGAGGCCGTTGACTTATTGCCTTGTATGTTTCAATGCTGAGCTTCTATTGATAGATTATCGTCGCGCCCACTATCATGGGTGGCAGTGAGTACACTCTGCTGGCTTTAGACTTAGGCTCCCTCTAAATATACCCATACCCAAATGCATACTAAAGACACAGGTAAGCCCTCCTATCATCTATACCAGTTTCTTTTCTCTGATTCCTTCCAAGACACCCAGTTTTACTGGAAGTTGACACGTCACATTTTCCGGTGAGTTGTTAGACCGTGTGAATGTAACGTCTCTATACTTTATAAAACTTAGGTATAGCCACCTTGGGCCGATGGGTTTGTCTGTCAACCACTGATGTAGGTGTGGCACTGCTGACTCCCCGCTAGATATATATGGAGACATACACACAGTAAACGAAGGCAAGCTATAATACCATTCCTCGGTTGATAGGTGATCACTAAAAGTCATTCTTAGCCATGAATATCGACGGGATCCTTCGCTCGATCAGGTTCTTTGCAATGTTAATTTTGAACGCAGACGAATCCACTTTGTGAAGAGGCATGTTCCAAGCATATATATCTCTTAATCGGATAAAAAGAGTTGAATACGTGTGAATGTGTGTTACTCAACAATTTGAGCTGTCCTTCCGTCTTGAGTGTCTTTAATAGTAAAAGAGGAGCATGATGATATCGAGAAAGTCACACAGAGTCAAATGATTGGCCTTCGTAACTTGGGTACTATTGTAGGAATTGGCTTGTCATCTTTTGTTCGCAGAGATGTGTGCTAAGCAGCATGCTCTAGAACTAGAATGGCTCCACCCGACAGTAGAAATTTATACTAGAATAGAAAACGAGCAGCCTGTTGATTCTAATTGCAATCTCGTATACAGTACTCTCTTAGTTTAGAAAAAGCACATTAATGGAGCTCGGAATCTTGCATAACATCCACCGTATTGATAAGATGCGAAAAATTGAGCGGCTGGTTCTCATCGTCGGCCAATGAAATCGCGATTTTGACGACATTCTTGATTTGTCGTCCATTGAGATCCAAGTTCGAGAGCTGTGCGATCTGGTCGACCGTAAGATCCACCGCACCAACTGAGCTATTTTTAGCCTTGGACAGGAAACTCCGCCATATCTTCTCTTTTGAAGAGAGAGATAAATTCTTGTAGCATAGGGAAAGGTGGATTCGGGATTGGAACGCTGGATCGAAGGCTTTGATGCGGTTTGTAGTTAAGAATAATATACCACGGAAATACCTGGTTTTGAATGTGAGCTAAATGAAAATCACATATGATGCAAGTGTACACTCACTCGATTTGTCGAAGAAATACCGAAACCATGGCGTTGCGTTCCAGATTTGCGGTCCCCCGTTCTTCCAGAAACACGTCTGCCTCGTCGATCAGAACTATGGCATCCCATTTTGCCGCTACGTAAAAAATATTTTTCAGATTTTCATCAAGCTTGGGCGCTTCAGTGCCAAGGTCCCCCGCTCCCAGAATGTACAGCGGCCGCTTGAGATCTACCGTCCCGAACGTGTGTTAGATGTTGGATGTGGAGAATAAAGCTCTACATACGTTCACTTATCGTCTCTACTGTAAGTGACTTCCCAACCCCGGGAGGTCCTGGGTGATGATGTCAGACGAAGGGATAGACTTTGACAGGCAATATACCAAACAAGTTGAACACTAGTCCTAATCCTTTTCCTTCTATGAAGTCATCAATTGACCTTTGCCGTGCGTGTGACTGGACGAGACCGTGAACCAGTTTTTTACGGCGAGGCTCGATTGCGAGATTTTCGAAAGCCTCATTGTTCCATTGGATAGGGGACAAGTATTCCACGTTGAATTCCACTGAAGCAGGGTGAGCCAGACCCAGCTTATGATAATAAAACTTACACCACTGCTTGTCGACGAGACTGAACCCATACAATATGGGAGTGGTGATGAGAAGGTGTTCCTCACTAAGTTGTTGTGTGTGGGTCGAAGTGGCAGTGGAATCATTCGAATCAATGACCTCTCCATTGAGACTTCGTTCAACGGTATATGTATCCCTTCCACTTTGTCGTACAAATGCATCTAATGGAGGGTGGGTCAACGGTTGTCACCACAGTAAAGCGATAGGCACGCTTGCCTTTATCCATCATCACACGGCCACTTACCTTGTTATTGTGTCTACTGTATAAGCGACACATGATGTACAATAGAGTAGGATAATAAACTCACAGAGACTCGGATATATTCTCCAAATATTGGATTCCCTTTGTATGCTACTCCGTTATAGTGTAAATGATGGACTCCATTGAACTCAACCCATTTCCGCCCCCGGTTCAAAAGTTTCTGTCGTATGTTGTCAGGTTGGGGATGCCAGTCGAGAGGATATGCGCTGAGCTCGGAAATCTTCATCACTCCGTCAAACCTCGCGATGGCGAGTTCCAGTGTCGCTATCCCAAATTTTTTATTATTCAATCCGGATTCCTGGTGGTCCCCTTCAACGTATTCACAAGTAAGTTTCCAGAATGGAGCCCCAGTTTGTGTTTTACACAAGATCATCTCGACAAGACAAACAGCTCGAGGTTCGGATGTCGTCTTACATGAGGTGAAAATAATCGACCCCGGAATGAAGATTGCCCAGAGAAGGTCGAAGGTCATCTCGTTATTTGCCAGCAGGGTGTTAACTTTGTGGATGGTGGAGTCATATTCCACCGTAAGGAAATCGATCATGAAGGATAGGTGTTGAAAGGTCAGAGCATCATCGACAGAATTGCAGTTCGCTGATAGATAGCCGTTGAACAGTGGAAGATGTGCCAAGAGTATTTGGGGGTCAATCTAGAAGTCGATAGCTCCCACAATCCACGTCCAATTATGAAGACATAGAAGACAAACCTTAAACGGCTTTGTGTTCCAAGATACTCTCGGTACCCCTTTCATCACTTCGGACAAGACTCTAATTAAGCAGTCGCTGTGTATCAGGATTCTGATCATGATCTCTGGGATGTTGTGTCCCCGAGACGGGATGACCTTGTGAGAGATAATGATGGCGAATTCACCATAACTTTCATATAGGTCTTTCTCTTCGGGAATATGATTGTGATTCTCCTTGATTATCCACTTCGTGCCAGAATAAAATTCGTCGATGTGTTTGACTTCAAGCCGCATTCCTTTTTTAGCTGATATGAATCAATATGCGAAGGTGCAGGGATAACGAGGCGAGAGGAAACACCTTCAGGAGCTGATAAAGTTCCGGAATCCGCACTCGAGGCTCTCGCTGGTGCAGTGTTGGGCATGGTCTGTAAATGGAGATAAGTACACAGTGTTATTCGACAGTGTGTAGATGGTTTGGTCTGAGAGTGAAGAGTGGCGACGCTACTTGCGATCTTTTATAAATTAGGAATGACTCAGGCTTATATGAGGCAGTGCAGGTCACAGCCATATATCATGACAAGAGTCATATATTGCATCCTGATTCACAACATAAAGAGAGCACCGGGGTCTTGTGTTATATTTAGAGGGAAACCATTCCATATACTGTTGGGAATAGTAATGGTACTAGGGTAATTACCGTACTATATCTGAGTTCTAATAGATAAGCACCTGCGTGGATGCTTGCTATGCTCCACCATCTGTGTATGAGTCTGGCACAGTCCTGCTGTGCCCTATGTGTATGAGAGTTTGTCAACACATCCTTTATTACTTTAACATATACGACATACACGAGCCATTTCTAATGAGAATATATGTCCTGTGGGACTGTTTCTACCGTGTCAGAGCAGATAGTAATATATACTTAGCACCTACATGAATTCAACCTATCTCTCATCGGTAATCAGTGCGCTCATGTTACAGTCAAAGTTCAATTTGGTGGCGGGCGTAGCCGTCATTTCGGCTCCGCTAGCCTCACCATCGTGTTGGGACTACTGTTGCCTCTTCCCTTCTACTTTCATCTCTTGTTTCGCTTCTGTTATGGACGCCCGCCTCCGCCGAGTCAACAAGGAAATCGCTGGTCAAGATATCCGTACATCTCTCAACTGCTTGCATAACTGACAGGCGTTTCCTGACAGATTGCAAGAACGACAAGTCCTCCAACATCAGCATCACTCTCATCGATGACTCTCCTTTTCATTTGAAAGGGTCGTTCCCGGGGCCAGAAGGGACGCCCTATGAAGGTGGCAAGTTTGATGTTGTACGTTCCGTTCTCATGGCCTAATTTCTTCCACATAAGTTCATTCTGGCGGTTCCCCTCTAGGATATCATCATCCCCGATTCCTACCCATTTCAGCCCGTCAAAATGAAGTTCATCACGTGAGCCCGACTCCCGCACCACCGCAACTCCCCTCGCCGCGCTCACCCCACAATCTCGCCTCCAGCAAAGTCTACCATCCTAATGTGTCCTCCGCATCCGGTGCCATCTGTTTAGGTATACAGCACATATTACTGTTGGCGTAATCCTGAATGCTCTGTAAAGATATCCTCAAGGACGCGTGGTCCCCAGTCCTCACGTTGAAGTCCACTCTCATCTCTCTTCAATCGCTTCTCTGCTCGCCTGAACCATCAGATCCTCAAGATGCTGAAGGTTCTTCTTCTTCTTTGATTGGATGTTCTTCCGTTGTCTTGACTCACTCCCACAGTTGCGAAGCACTACACTACATCACGCGCTTCTTTCGATGACACGGCGCGATACTGGGCTGAGATTTATGCTGGTGCACCGCCGAGACTAGGGGCAAAGCCCGTACAGAAGCTCACTGCCGGTGGAAAGGGTGGGAAACCACAAGTGAGCTCGATTTATACCTGAGGCAGTGCAGCATAGCGCCAATATCTGATATACTTAATGGCCAAACAACAGGAACAGCGAGATGAGATCGCGATTGCAGGCTTAGAGAGAGCTCATGTCGAACAGTTCGAGACCCTTGGGTTTGAAAGGACAAAAGTCGTGAGTCGTTTTCAAGTCATAGGTGTCTTCTTGTGAAGCATTTCATTTTTTTTCTCTATAGATCGACGTCTTACGGAGACTGAACTATCGTGGATCCAACGTGCCTAATATAACAGAAGATAGGGTCGTAGAGGAGCTCCTGAAATAACTGCTTTTTTTCTTAGCTTGTGAGACATGACGTATATTTGTACCTCCATAGTGGAAGGACCACTTCATCGCAAGCATCGCGAATCATGATCTGAAATCACGCTCAATTCAAAGTTGATAGTTTGGGGGACGTCTAACTTTGTTTATAAGACCTTAGTGATTTTGACTCGAGAACGAGTCGATAGCTGCTATTATTACTGGCCCAGAAATGTGTAAGCGCTTACATATGGCAGGTTTCCCAAAGGTCAATTTGACACCACTCCCAAAACTCAAATGAGAGTACAGCCTCGTCCGCCTTCCTTTCAGAGCCGCTGCACTTCACACAACGTTATACATTTCGTTAAAATATGTTTCAGATAGACTGTTATCAACCTCATTCCTTTAGTGTCAGCTCATCGCTCTGGTTGATGTCTCTTTCTTTTCCTTTTTTGGAACAAAGAAAAAAAAGAACCATACCGACAACTGACCGAATGTCCCCAACAATTAGGTCATCTTCCTCGAGTTTACATGTTCGAATCGTGGATATCCTTCCCCCATTCATAACGTTACAAGGCTCTGCAGCTTGATCTCGAGGACGGCCAACTGAAAATAGATACTGTACCCGAGCCCTCAGCCAGTCATGGTTTTCAACGGGAAATTAAGGTGGAAAGAATACTGAGTACTATTGAGGGGATCGGAGTTCGTGTAACTGACGAAGTTTTATTAAACACACGGTGAGGCCCATTAGCGCTGCAAGCCATATGATCATACTGCTAAGTTTACTCGTGTACCAAAAGATCCACCATGAGCACTCGCGCAGCTTGCCCACTTATCTTTACCTTTCCCCATTTCACTGACCGTGTTCAATGAACAATATCCTGCAGCACCCAGTCGAATTTGCAGTCGCAGGCTTGGAGAGAGCAAACACCAAGAACAGCTTGTATGCTCTCATTATTGCTTCAAATATTAGCTCTCACCGATCTGCGGATCATCTTAGATACGCAGAGCTTGACGGGAAGAATATGAACGACGTTTTCAGCAAGAATCCATGGAACGTCCCTCCACAACGTAGGACGTTACTCCTGGGAGCAGAGGCTACATGTGACAACATTCGATCGTGGTTTAAGCAGGTTAGTGAAAATGAGAACATCGGTCCTGAAGACGCGATTGTAGTCTATTTTGCAGGACACAGCCGATTGTTCGAGTTTCACGTCCTGGGGCACAAGACCTACATGTCCGCATTGTGTGCTTATCCTAGCTCAAAGGATGAGGACGGGGACGACATTACAGACACACTTTCCTCTATAGAGTTCAACTACCTTATCAAATCCCTCCACCGCCGAACTCAAAATATAAGCGTCATATTAGACACCTGTCATTCCGGTTATGGTACCCACGGCCTAATATCCCCCCTGGCTGCAAGTCCACAGAGACCTCAATCGCCATTCACTGCTCCATTCACCACGCCCCGTCGAATCAAAGGAGATTCACGACAAATCACACCATCCTCAAAAAAACTTGATATCAATCTCATTCTTAGGATAATCAACCAACATCACCGTTTCAGCTCTTCTCCTTTGGATTTCAAATGCGACACGACTCATACACTTATCGCTGCTTGCCAGTGGAATGAGAGTGCATGGGAAGGTCCTTATGGCGGAATTTTCACAGCTGCTCTCCTCACAATCTTTCGATCCGCGATCATCTATACCATCACGTCTGCCACAGCACTACTTGAAGCTGTTCGCGCTCAAATGAAGCAACCTGGTTTTCGTCAAAGTCCTGAGTGCACCGGTGAGACTGCTACCTCACCTCTGTTTGGTGGTTATTGTTTAACGCAGGTGTCTGACGATGAAGGCGGATGCAATGTCGAAGGAAAGATTGTGTGTTATTGATGATCATTGATTTCGTTAATTTTCACTTATTTCATCTCAAAGTTTATTAGGTTCAAGTTACTCCTTTGTTGCTCTCCTCAGGATAGGAAGGATGGGTTAATCTCCATTTCACGTCCGGCATGTGTGCAAATTACGAATGCATTATTTCAACTCCAGTTCTCTTATCAACAACTTCAGAGGATCTCTAAAGCATCTTCCGTTCTTTTTATCCTCAATAGGTAAAAACCATAGGATCCCCAATGGTGCACCATTAGCCTTCCTTTCTTCATCTCCCTCGACAGTGTGAATGAAGGATTCTTTCATCCCCGGTACACCTTCGTCATATCTTTTGCATCATAACCGTGAACCACACAATTTTTCTTACTTCGCACGACCAGCTT